>JAHLJT010008756.1:78610641-78642202 GCA_031308135.1 Acheta domesticus
AGACGGACGGACGGACGGACGGACGGACGGACATAACAGACGGACAGACGGACGTTTTCCCCTTTCAGTTGGTTTTTCGGTATCAAGACCTAGAAAAACAGGGTTCTGTGCTACACCACGTGTTAGGGTTTTTTTTTCTTAATTTTAGCAACTGGTTTTATCCCACTTATTCGTTTTCACGGCTCGGCAATAATTTTTCCGCCGAAAATTAGCCATTTTTTTCGCGCAGAATTACATAACTTTCCTATACTACGTATATCCTCCGTGATACGTACGTACAACGAAAGTAAAAAGTTCAGAGCGAAAAAGTATTTAGTTTGGCTTCCTGTAGAGAGATGTAATGTCGTTTGTCCCTTGTTGTAGAATTTTAGCAGTATAATATGTAAAAAAAGAAAATCCTACCGGTTTTCTTTGAAGAAACTTTCCTTTTCTCATTTTGTTCCCGTAAACTACGCGATCGCCTCGCATATAATTTCAGGGCAACAATGTTTTTCTTGCAGCATAATTTTATCGAGAGGTCCTAGTGTTCGAGACTCGACGGTGGTGGACTTTCGACATTAACTACTGACTGCTGGGTCAAATTCAACTAGTCTTGAGAAGTACTATAACATGCAACTGCTCTGATCGGGTGGTTCTCCGAGGGTTATCCGAGGAATACTTCGCGAATGTCGAATCTTAACAAACGGCCACAACGGACCCCGAGCGATCTTTCCTTGATTTATTTCAGTCTCCTCCTTTTCCCCTTACACACAATCAGGGGCAGTACACTACCACACATGACTGAAGTTGATCGCGACCAGGGCGGTGCGCGTTTTGGCAAGTTACCTGGAGGGCGAATATCCGCGCACGCCGATGCGTAGATCGGCGGCTAATCAGTCATCCTAACAAGGCAGAACACCCCACCTCGCTATATATAACATGCACCACACTTACGGTGATATAATGATGCATAAAAGCATGCAATGTTTGCATGCTTGCAGCTCGAGGCAAGTCACGGTTAGTGGGAAAGTCGCCCATATTTAAGGAGGCCACGGGCGTCGGTGTAGACAAATTTGTTTTGGAAGTGCGCTCCGCAGTGTTGGTAGTTACGTATAGTTATTCTGTCTACACCGACTGGGACGCAATTGGATATTCTACTTGGACATTGCGGACTTCAACTAAGAACTGGTAAATCTCGTGGTGACGACGCCAGTGCTTGGACTATTGATACATCTCCTGGTTACATTGGATAAGGCATTGCTATAGGTACGCGTTGGAACTCTGGAATTGTATAAAGTGCACAATAAAAAATTATTGACTGTTTATTTCTTGTGTAGTTTTTGGACATAACACGTACCTCTGAAACTCGACTCTCCTGGAAAGAAAATACCCACTCACTCGCTCATAGAATAATTTTGTGGATAATCCAACCAAAAGTCAACTTAAAACGAATGAACTACAAGTGCATATAGTAAGTAGTCTCACACATATGAAGAGTAACAATTTGAGCAAAAGTGGTGTAATTCAAAACCCATACACTCCGGAAAATGACGAGTAAGTGAAAACGCTGTAAAACAATAATGCTTAGAAACAAATGTCTAATGTGTTAAGAACGTATTAATAAGATATTCTTTTAATTTACTACTGATATTTTTGACTAAAACATTGCTTATTAATTTAGTTGACTTTCACCACTTTTGCACATACCGTTCCTGAAAACTATAAGTTACATTCAAACAATTGTGATGCACAGTTTTGGTATGAGATAGTAATGTGATGGTAAAATAGGGAAAAAGGAAGGCTTTGTCACGAGTTTCAACCAAGTGAGAACATTTGTCATCCAAGTGATTTTGATAAAGATGCTCCTACTGTGATGGGTGCTGATAAACAAGAATTGGGATCCACTGTATATTTCTTGGGATCCACTGTAAGCTGTTGTTTCGTCCCACCTGTGACTTACACTACAATTGCATACAGCAATATGAGCACCTTGTTGGCAACTTCTGAATTGCGCTGGCCTGTAGCTATGAAATATTGAAGTTAGACTCACACCATTTTAGCCCGCGATGGAACAATGTTCGGTTAATCTTTACGTGTACGGTACATCTTTAGAGAAGCTATGCGAAATGAATAAATCTTACCGATAGGCGATTTTCATGTCTTGTAAAGTTTTGAGATGCCCTCTTACGCTTTGTCCTCGCCGCATTATAAGGCCAAATTACTTTCAAAGGCAAGTTTTCTCGTTTCGCTCGCCCGGATCCAAGTCACGGCGAGGCTCGGGCCTTCGGCCCTCGCGTTCACTATAAACAACCTTGAGTCTATCCACCGCATAGTTATCAATTCACTTTTATATGAAATCGCTTCAGTAAGAAATTGATAAGAAAGCCTCTAGTATTCAAACTGAGCAGTTGCAAACACGTGAAGATGTGCGAAATGCCGGTTTGAACGACTTCCTTAAGTAATACCGTACACTAGACTTTAGCCCAATGTTAAACACATCTAACACAAATCTTCCAAAATTTGACATACACCACGGTGTAAGATATATAGGTGTGTCAACTAGCCGCCTTTTGGACAAAATTTTTGAAGCCAGTTTGAGGCTAGTTCCTCGCTTATCCGTACGGTGTGCACGATCGAGTTGGGCATTCATGATGGGGTCTCGCGATTTAGTGGCTTCCACTAGAGGTTACAAAGCTATTAAATGGATCATCATCTTGTCCCAAAAGTGCCCAAGTCGTTCGCAGCGCTTACATAGCTAGAACTGTGAGAACTAGCCTCACATTAGCTTCAGTTTTCGACCGGGAGTGAACCCACCTATATCTCTTATACCGTAACATGCACCTTCTCAACGGCTCATTTAGTGACCCGTAGGTTTGGAGGATGAACCAAAAGGCGTCCGCGGCGTCGCGCTCTCCCCTTGGCCGCCTGCCGCTCTCGCGCCGCCCGCCTGCGCGCTCCCTCCCGGGGTCAGGTGTTCGACTCGTAACACTCCACAAGTTCGCAGCGGGGGCGGTGGGGCGGTCGATATCGCTCCGCTGCTGCCACCGCGCGCGCGGGCGAGCGGGCGAGTGAGCGAGCGAGCGAGCGAGCGAGCGAGCGAGCTCAAGTCCCGCGGGCGGTGGCGGTGGTGGCACACAGTGGGGGGACTCGTGACATTAGACACCAAAAATCGAATTTAATAACACAGGCATACACTATAAAAAGACGTCAGACCCATAGACTTCACTCGTGTTTCACTACGGATTTCGTCGCGCATAATTCGAATCTGAAGCCACATTTGCGCCAGCATCCTCCAGTTTCTTTTAAATCGCGAAAAAATTACCGTGACATTTTTTTTTCGGGAATTGTTGTCAGACCCAAAGACTTGACACATATTTCTCTGTGCATGTTGACACGCTGAATTAGCGCCGCGGGCGGTGGCGGCGGTGGTGGCACACAGAGGGGGAACTCGTGACATTAGACATCAAAAATCGAATTTAATAACACACGTACACAAAATAAAAAGACATCAGACCCAAAGACTTGACCCATGTTTCACTAAGTATTTCGTCGCGCATAATTCGAATCTGAAGCCACATTTGCGCCAGCACCCTCCAGTTTCTTTTAAATCGCGAAAAATTACCGTGACATTTTTTTTTCGGGAATTGTTGTCAGACCCAAAGACTTGACACATATTTCTCTGTGCATGTTGACACGCTGAATTAGCGCCGCGGGCGGTGGCGGCGGTGGTGGCACACAGAGGGGGAACTCGTGACATTAGACATCAAAAATCGAATTTAATAACACACGTACACAAAATAAAAAGACATCAGACCCAAAGACTTGACCCATGTTTCACTAAGTATTTCGTCGCGCATAATTCGAATCTGAAGCCACATTTGCGCCAGCACCCTCCAGTTTCTTTTAAATCGCGAAAAATTACCGTGACATTTTTTTTTCGGGAATTGTTGTCAGACCCAAAGACTTGACACATATTTCTCTGTGCATGTTGACACGCTGAATTAGCGCCGCGGGCGGTGGCGGCGGTGGTGGCACACAGAGGGGGAACTCGTGACATTAGACATCAAAAATCGAATTTAATAACACACGTACACAAAATAAAAAGACATCAGACCCAAAGACTTGACCCATGTTTCACTAAGTATTTCGTCGCGCTTAATTCGAATCTGAAGCCACATTTGCGCCAGCACCCTCCAGTTTCCTTTAAATCGTGAAAAATCACCGTGACATTTTTTCGGGAATTGTTGTCAGACCCAAAGACTTGGCACATTTTCCCCTGTGTATGTGAACGCGATGAATTCGAATACGAAGCCAGAATTGCGCCACAACCCTCCATTTCTTTTAAATCGCGAAAAACACATGTGAATGCTAGATTTTGGTGTTTTGTAGCTTATACTCTCCAGAAGCCAAAAGTTCTCAGACTCAAAAACTTGACACTTGTTTTTCTTCATAACTCGACGCGCTGAATCCGAATCCGCCGCGAAAAAATCGCAAAAATGTCACAAAACTTATAATTCACATGTTTTCTTGGGATTTAAAGAAACTGGAGGGTGGTGATGCAGTTCTCCATTCACATTCGGATTCAGTGCGTCGACATAGAGAAACATCTGTTTTGGGGCCTGTCAACTTTTTTTTTATTTTTTATGTCTGTGTAAACTGTATACGAGGGATGGAGCATAAGACATGGCAACTATTTTTTGTGAAAATACGTGCACGAGTGGAAATTGTGAAATATGCACATGAAAGGTCAAGAAATGGACTAAGTGCATGCCATATAAAGACACACCATGATTGTATCTCTTATGTTTATTAGGGTACATAAAATGACAGTACTGGTTTCATGTTCCGAAGCATTTTAATGTGTACGAGTTCACAACATTCCAAAAACATACCATTCCATTCTAATTACATACTCATTTTAAAGGTCTGATTAGGCAGATATTCGATTGCCGTACGTAACACGTCGGTCCGCACATTCACATGTAGTCACGTGCCAGGTCGATCACTGGTTACTATGAGTCCTCGCAGAAACTCTCCTGTCCACCTCGCGACTGCCCGGTGTAGAAGGGCACTGTTCCCAACAGATTCCACCAATTCTCTGTGACATTCTCAGTCATTTCTACCAGGGAGATCGTATTTAAAACGTTTAGAATTTTCGTTTAGAAAGAAGCTTGAGCTTTCTGCTCAACCAAATTTGGTGTTTTGTCTTTAAATATTATCTTCCTGTGTGTGTTGTCACTCGCCTTTATTGTTTTTCTATTAAAAGTAGCGGATCTGTACAAGAACTCTCGCATATTAGATCCCACCCTCTTCAACATCCTTCTATTTCCATTTTAAGAGGGAAAGTTGTGAATGAATCTTGATTATTTGTTTAAAAATTGTTTAAAGGTTACTTCCAATGTACTTACAGAATATTAAAATAAAATGATAAACAAAGCAATTGATGTGTGAAAAAAGTTTTCAATAAAGGATTATTCAGTATTGTTCTTGGAACAATTAACAACACTTCCGAAGAAACAACATTTAAAATAGTTACACAATCTTCCTTGAAAGTTTTTCACTTTCCTTGGTAGACAAAAAAATATTATAAAAGCTTTTTATTACTTGTAGTGGATGCAGCGCGGTGTGAGGTCCGTACTGCGAAGCGACTACATACAGGGTCAGATCAGGTTTCAGGGGATTGTTTCGTAGGGGCAAATGAAAGGCAATGCACTTGTGAATAAATTAAATTTAATTCTTGAAATATTGATTAGTTTTACAAGTAAGTAGTTAGGCAGTAAGCCGGAGGACCATTGAATGTTTGTGATTTAAGTTTCTTCTTGCTTGAAGTTTACACTTACAGTTTGATGACAGTACAGCAAAGCACCAACCCAGGTCAGACGGCTGAGTGTGTGCGTGCCGTCCGTAGAAATGGGCTGCGGATGTTACGGCTGGTAGGCTGGATGTCACCATGGGCGCGTACTCGCGTGCTGGAGCGGCCCGTACTGTTGATCGCGGCCTGCTGGCCGCGCCGATTGATTGCCGGAGCCTTGATAGGCAGAGCAAGGACAGCCGACTCGTTCGCAGGCTGTCCGACGAGTAGAGTAGTAGTTGTAGCAGCAGTAATAGTAGTTTGACGTAGAGTGACTGCGTAGAAGTAGCAGTGAGATTGACTGAAGAGTGACTGCGTAATAGTAGAGTTTGACGTAGAAATGTGACTGCGTAGTTTCACATAGTAGTGAACAGAGCACTAATTGTAGCAGCGGTATAGTAGTTTGACTTAGAAGTGCCTGCGTAGTAGCAGCAGAGTAGAAATGACTCAGAAGTTTGACATAGCAGAGTTTGACTGATAGATCGACATAACAGTGACAGAGTTTGACATGGTAGTTTCACATAGTAGAAATGACATTGAAGAAATGACATTGAAGTGCCTGCGTAGTAGCAGCGAAATTGACTGATAGTTCGACATGACAGTGACAGAGTTTGACATGGTAGTTTCACATAGTAGAAATGACATTGAAGAAATGACATTGAAGTACCTGCGTAGTAGCAGCGAAATTGACTGATAGTTCGACATAACAGTTGCGCGTGGGAGCGAAGTTGCCGTATTTATTGAAGCGTATGTTTCCAAAAGCAGAGGGGGGAGAGTCACGTGACAATTGCAGCTAGCCTATGATGTACGGTGAGACGTTGTGTGCCACAAGAAATGCTCGCTATTCGTTGTTATGTTTTGAAGTGCGTCACGTGACTTGCGGGTGGCACTGGCTGTGCCCGCGATGGCTGCATCTCGTTAGCGAGGTTTGGTATTTTCTCACGGGAACCGCGATGCTGGTTGAGAGAAAAGGCGGGCGCGGGCGCGGCTGCCTAGCAGATGCGTTCGTTGTCGGCGAATTCTAACGCCAGTATTGTAGCTGGAGGCACGTAGCGAAATTTGGAATGTTTGTAAATATGTCTGACCGCGGAAGGCTGAGGAGAAAGCAGGTAGAATGGCTTGACGACCGCGCCCCGCGCGCGGTGGTGGCTAATGACCTCTAGCCCCTTCCCCGGCTGCAGTACAATAGGCGGTGCGCGGTGCTTCGGCGCTTGCGGCAGAGAGGGCTCAACGAGAATCGTTTTGTTGCCTGAACATCTGTGTTTCATTTCTTATGTTTTTGTATAAACGTGCTAGAGCCGTGAGAAACTTTGAAGGTGAGGCAGCCGAAGAATGTTGGCCGCGCGGGGGAAAGACAATTTGAGGCTGCACCCTGCTGGCGAGTTTCCTTGTAATTGTTCGCGAGATTGAACATTACTCTTGAGAAAGCTACGTAAAGTTGTCCATGCGAAAATACAAGATCGGATTAGAACAACCCTACTATTTTCAATATTATTTAACTTCATTACCGAACAAATAGGTACACACCCGTGAATTCAGTCGCATAGAATATTAAGTAATTAGTTTAATTTCACACGCAATTGCACATTTTGCACGTCTCTGAACATGGGTTGGAGGAGCTAGCAGATCTGAGCAGTGGACGTGTTTGAGGGGGGTACCCTGTAATAGCTGCCAGCTCTACCACTTATCAACGACAGCTTTTCGAAGGACCAGTATGTTTAGAAGCGAACATAAAGATATAGATTTCTGAAATAGCACACAATACTGTAGGGAAATAACTATCATTTAGAGCTAGTTCAGAAGTCATCACTTTATTTAAGAAACATAATTAAACTCAGTAATTATTACATAATAAGAAATTATTACATAGTAAACCAATTACCTGAGATTGAAATAACTTGTAACGTTATTCTTTATGAAATTTGAAGTACACCGTTGGTGTAGTTAAGATTAAAGTAATATCAGTATGCCATGAATGACTACGATAGAAAGTACGCTGAGAATATCACAGTAATTAGTGACTGGCATGGCTTTGGTGAGGTGGAATCACAATTCACATTAGAATCCATAGATTACACTGATAATACATGGATTACACTGCAAAGAAAGCATAATGATCATGTTGACAGTAACTTAGGAATGCACGAAGTGTGCTTACGTTATAGGACTCGCGCGTTGGGACAGCTCGTGATGAATCAGATCAGCCATTCTGGCGATTTTTGGGAGCCGCTCGAAGTATTCATGGACAGCGGAGCTTGCATGAAGAATGCAATTACGTAGAGCCTTCACTAGATAGCGTAGACCAACAGCTTGATTTGTTAATAGTTGCCGTACTGAGCAATGCGTTGCTCATTACAGTATCTGGCATGACTAATTAGTAAGTAACGTCATTATGCACGTTATGAAATATACAGAAGTCACATAAATGCAGTTCAGGTAGCACTTGACACAAACTTACACTGTTTATGAGTTCAGACACAGAACCACGAGACGTTGCGCAATACATATAGGGAATAGTTCCAACACTGACATTGATGCAGTTGATTGGCAACAGTTTTGTAGCTCATGTACAGTGTATCTTAAATCACCGCACTGATTGCGTAATCTGATGTAAGCGAAATGTTGCATCTTAAGAATGAGAAAAACATAAAATATAAAAAACAATACAATTAGCATTATGCTTGTACAATACTCAATTACATTCATATTATGGCAAGGCGTGCAAGTTAGAGTATAAATAATGCTTGTAAAATAATACATTAAATATAATCTTGTTCCAACTGGGTCACATTTCCGTGAAATTCTCTGGCTATAGAGACACCCTTTAATTAAATACAAAGATTAGTGAGTGATGATGACTGCGAGACTGATGACTCGCAATCTTTTTTTTCCTTTACAAAAAGTCAGTGATTATAATTACATGAAATGCACTACGTTTTCAAGGTAAGATACATTTACATAGCTGTGTATCTTGTACACCATATAGATACAGACATGTGAATGTTTTGGCAAATAATAAAACATTACAATTATATTATCAGATACGTGTTTAATTCTGTATTCACAATGAATCACAACGTTCCCAATTTCATTAGCCTTGGAGAATAAGTATTTAGGTAATTTCGATTTTCCGCATAGCGCATATGTAGTGCTAATTGTTCTAATTTTGGCAACTCGTTTGTGCGATGTAATCGCAAGGGCTCAACTAATAATTATTATTATTGTAATTATTATTATTATTATTATTATTATTATTATTACTAAAAACCTTAATCTTCTATGGAGAAGGCTAATAGATTTAGAAATGGAATATAAAATCATTATAACACCCAATCATCTTTAATAATCTGTTCTGTATAGATAATCATAAGCTGTACGTCAAAGACAAAAACAGGTTTTTTCGATGCTTGAACTTGTAAAGTTCTTCAGATACCAAATGTGTATGGAGTTCGGCGGTGATAAATGTGCTTCGGAGCACGTAAGGGAAGGAAACTTTCTTGATCCTGCCACGCTTATACTGATGAATGGCACAATTATCCAAGGTCATAGGCAAGAGGATACTTAAAAATATTTAGGTCTGCATACACTTTGCGTAATAAAGATAAGTGTGAAATTCAGAATAAATCCCTTCAACGTGTCGTAATAATCTGTGACCTCTTTTAACTCTCATCAACACTTGAGCAGTATCTGTGCAGGTGTAAATATTTCGCGAATTACTTCATTGGACAAAAATACACTGTAAGAGCTTAATTGAAAAGTCAGCACCATAATTTCCAAGAATCACATTCTCCATTCCAAATCTTCATTGGAAAGTTTGTACTTACCTCAGAACGAATGAGGTAGAGGCCTTCTAGATTTGGTAGTGTGAAAAACAAATTAACAACATTCATGGTTGGGATCTTTAGACGCGACGTCAACCGGAACGCCAAGATCTCTAATGTGGCCGCGGATGCCTACGACTTCAGTTAACATTCATGATTACTTTCTTCGAGAAACGACGTCTGTTATTGAAGACGTTTTTGCTTCTGATAAGGATTTTACGTCTCTGAACCTCAATCAAGCGAGACAAACCACTCCATCGATAGTATATTAAAAACGGACGGGAACCATATGAACAAAGATAAATTCTTTATGTGACTCTAAAGTAATGAATGAGAATCGTAATAATGAATCTTTAATGAAACGAGAATCGGAAGCAGTGATGGTTGCCTAAAATCAGACATTGCAAAAACGGCATTATGATACAGCGGTACTCAAACTTTTTCAGGGTGGTAAATTCCATATTGTGAAGGATAGGTAGAAATTCATAACAGTCTCAGATTCTGCAATACTAGGAAAGTTCAAACACACTCGAATATTCTGCACTTACACCCACTGGCAGATCTGAAAAGCCCTCCAAGCTCCGAACGCGTACTCCAAATCGTACGAACATTCATAAGAAAGGTGGCGTCTTCTGGCCTGTGTACAATATTATACGGCCAACAAATTCATACTGGTACTGAGCGATATCGACTATTAAACAGGATGATGTTATCCAAGATATGTTATTTATTGTTAGGTTTCGGAGCTGAAAGCTCCGCAAATGTATGTAGGGACTTTTCCATAATTCCAACTCCTTGAAAAATTTAGAACACGTTATTGGATCCCTATCTTGTCCCAAAGTACTCGTATTTTACGAGCACCATCAGTTACAAGATTTGCTCTTTAGGAAGCTGATTGCAACTTGGAGTAGATTTTACTCCCAAGGTCAACTCCCAAGATCTTAAGCCATGAATGTAAATAATAATAATAATAATAATAATAGTAACATGCCCCAAACGGTACGAACACTCACCAAAACCGGTGACATCCATTGGACTCTATACAATATTGTACGACCAACAAATTCAAACGAATCGCACAATAGCAGCAAACAAATCGGATATTGTTATCCGGGATTTGAAGAAAGAATCATGTCTACTAGTAGATGTTGCTGTGCCTTGTTATCAAAACGTCGTAACCAAGGAGGAAGAGAAACGTCTTAAATACAGGAGTTTGGAAATCGAGATCAGCCGAATGTGGGGCGTAAAAGCACAGGACGTCCCGATAGTTATCGGAGCTCTGGGATTTGTTCCGCAAAATTTGTGTAAGAACTTGACATAAACTCCCAGGTCATTCAAAAGATTGGGAAGTGCAAGAAATTGCTTTATTAGAAACGGCTTATATGTTACGCAAAGTATTGTAGAGGCATCGCCAATCCCTAGATCTGCACCTTAGATAGCTGGTTGCAACCTAAAGTAGATTTTTTATTCAGCCGACTCATAACATCTTCGGTCGTGATATGGAGGAAGAATAATATTAATAAAAGTAATAATGTATTTATTTTCTGCCTTTAGCAAACGCTCATGTGGTAACCATAAAGAACTCTAAATACGAAGTAATCATAAGTCTTCTCCTTCTGCCTTTTCTCGTTATTCGGGGTAGGCGCTAACAGGTGTATGCTCATTTTTATTAACTTTCGCACAATTTTTGCGTTTTCCATTTTTACATGGATTTTGCGAATGATTTAGGGCCGGATGCCTTTCGTGACGCCAACCACAAGGGACACAGAAACACGTTACACATAGAGATCGAAACAACGATCCTTCGGTCCAAGATCGCCATGGCATTATTGGCTTAGCGATCTCGGCCACTGCATCGACACAAAACAATCATAAGGAAATGAAATAAAAAATTACATTTAGAAGTTATTCATAAAATAACATGATACAATACTACGCTTGTTAATCTGCTGGTAGGTTGATGTGGCCTTTCTAGTAGTAATGCAAGGTGAGATAGAATTTACCAACACCTTATTGTCATTTGAATGATGAGCAGCTTTCAATGGCTTACCCATCGTCTTATCTATTGCTGGGATCGTTGTGCTGCTCAATGGCCAGAGGCTGAGCAACTGGTGGATCTTGCTATATCTACCTCGATTGCATAACACTAAAGATAAATAAATGACTTCACAATCATGTAATGTGAAGGAGGTGATTGAATTACTTGCAGCTAAAGAATGTTGTGTATTCGATTCTGCAAATACAGGCGAATGGTTGACGATCTCTTACGACGGGCACCCAACTGCTCCCGCACGAGTACTCGCCCGCCTGGGGAGCCCGGCGCTCGTAAGGGCACAGGCAACTTCCCTTGACCCCGAACTCATTTCCCGTTAAAACACAGAATGGGGTTTACAGACGCAAGCTGAAGCGGCGCGAAGCGGTGAATAATCTCTTCGTATCCAAATATGTTTGCCAGATTTTTTCTGTCAAATAACGGAGATTTGTATTATGTTTTTATTCTTCAGTACTTATTACCATTTTATGTTTATTTTCTTACTAAATTCTCCCTTATATAAACATCTTTACTGACAGGAATATGTTTGAATGGTGAATTCTTTCCTTGTTTTCCTTTTTTGCTGTATTATTAAATCATTCAGTTATTTATTGTATTATGCAATAAACTGAAGTAAACTAACAAGTCTCTCTATGTTAAAAATTCTCGCTTACGGACGGACAGCGCTTTTAACATACGAGATTATATGTCTGTTAAACCTTCTAACCTAAATTTAAAATGTTCATGCTTTTATATCACTCTTAAGAAAACTGTATTATAAAACCAAGATTATTTTCATTTTAATTAGCCGCGAGCCCGCAAGCCCTAGGAAGTTTATTACCTTGCCCGTGATCTTGACAGGCCTGCCCTACGAGAATTCAGGAGACTAAATTTGCGTGGAAAAACATGGTGTGAAAACAGATATTCTTTACTTATCTATTTACATATAAGATTGCGGTAACAGCTTTCTCGTGACCTACTTAAATTCGCGCCAAATTCGCGGCAAGTGACCACCCTTATCAGTCATCGTTCTACGGGGCAAAAACATGGCTACGTGATCACGCCAATTCCAGATTTTTGCGTTACGTCTGTGTTTAATAATAATAATAATAATAATAAATAATAATTAATAATAATAATTAATAATTAATAATAATAATTAATAATAATAATTAATAATAATTAATAATAATAAATAATAATTAATAACAAATAATAATTAATAATAATAATTAATAATAATTAATAATAATTAATAACAAATAATAATTAATAATAATTAATAATAATTAATAACAAATAATAATTAATAATAATAAATAATAATTAATAATAATAAAACACAGTGGTGTAGAATACGGTGAACAATTAATAAAACAAATATCTGTGAGAATCATTCGCAAATGGAAGTTGTTTGCATGCCTTGTGCAGAGGGCATTACTGATACAGAAGATATGGTACAGTGTTTGTGGAAGCATGCTAAAAAGAAATTGATACAGCAAATCTATGGTATTGTTGAATATTGATGTGTTTAGTAGTAAAAAAACTATTTTCAAATTTGAAACGAAATTCTAATTTGTTTGGAACAGCGGGTAGCTCATTATTTTAGGAGACAGCTTTTGCACATTGCTTTATTTCCTAAACGAATTCTTAACTCGTTAATTTGGCTTTCTTACATTGTGTTTTTATGCCAATGTGTTACCGTAGATTTTCGAAGATAAATGTTCAAGACTGATTTTGTAAACAACAATCTCCTTTGTAAAATATAAATTGTATTCCCTAGCAAAAATAGTTTGAAACGTTTTAAATTAAATTTGCACACTCAATACAATGCGTTCTTGCTGACAATTATTAAATTTCTCCATGACCTACGATAAAAATATGCGGCAATGTGATGAACAGGGAAGGAAGTTTGTCGGCCGCAGAAGTAACGCCTCGCAATCGGGTGACACTTAAATACGCGTTCACACGAAGGTTAAGATCTAACGTAGTACCACTGCGAGATTTCGTGCATGTGAAAGCATGAAACTCCCTTTCAGCACACCCACATGAAGGAAAAATATATTAATAAAGCTAAAAGAATTCGAGACTCAGCATATTTATTATTTCGAGATAAAGGCATGTCTGATTTCGTGATACAGAATGTCTCCAATTGCGCAATAAGGTATGTTTCTGATTTCACGATAAAGCATGTCTCTGATTTCGAGATAAGGCATGTCTCTGGTTTCGAGATAAAACATGTCTCTGATTTTGACACAGGGCATATCTCTGATTTCGAGATAAGGCGTGTCTTTTATTTGGAGATAAGGTATATCTCTTTTTACGAGATAAGGTATGGCTCTTATTTTGACATAAAGGCATGCATAATTTCGAGATAAGGCATGTCTCTGAGTTTGAGATACTGCATGATTCTGATTTCCACATACGGCATTTCTCACCCTCACCGTACGATGGTACCGTCGAAAGTATGTGGACACCCGAAATGTAAAAGAAGGTCCAAAAGGATCTCATTTTGTGTCACTCATTACGGCGTGACGAACAAATATAATGCCTCGGGTGTTTAAAACAGTGTTCTAACGACCGAGGCGCAGCGTTTTAAAGTTATACCCAATAAGGGAAAAAATCGCACCGTTAGGAGGCCCGTGCGGCGAGAGATTGTATTTAGGTCTGACTAATTTAGATGTGTTTAAAAATGATAAGGTAAAAGTGAAATTCGTCATCACTCCATGATCATTTTTTTTTTGACATTTCATTTGGCTGTATTGGTTAGATGTGAAATACGCAAAGTAAAACATAGAAGGCGGCTGTGTCTATAATAAATGAATGTGTACTAAAAATATGGAAATCATAACCCTGAGATAAAGAATTTCAATTATTCTGAAATGTATTTTCTTTATGTCGTTTAAAAATAAACATTTTTATAATCGCATCAACGACACAATGTGTTTTTACTTCAAGAAGTGAAAGATACCTCGAATTACGATATGGTAAAAACGAAAAAGAAATACATCATTTTAATATTTAAAACGAAGCGATTACTTTTACTTTCTCGTTACGTAGTAGAGAAAAATTATGTAATGCTGCGCAAAAAAACGCAGAATTTTAAGCAGAAAAACTCTTAATACTGGGCCCTGGTAACGAAAAAGTGGATAAATCAAGTTGCTAAAATTAGGGGGGAAAATCCTCTAACACCTGATGTTTCCAGAATCCATGTTTTTGTGCCCTTGATTCCGAAAAATCAAAAGACGACAAAACTTCTGTCTGTCCGTCTGTTTCTCTGCCCGTCTGTGAACAACCCTAGCGGCCAAACGTTCAGCCGATTTTGTCCAAAATTGATGTTCCCCAATCGATCGGGCTGATGTCGCTGCCCTTTGAAACCGATATTTTAATTCTGGGGGGTACTTTAAGTTACTAGGATATTTTTAAAGTTTTAAAAAATAGCTGAATCATTTTGATGATCACCTTTATAGTTGGATCGTGTAAAATGACATTTAAGAGAATGGTTCAGGTCTCATATTCGTTGAAAACTCCATTTTTAATTTTTCCAAAATTACAAAAGTTTAAAGTATTTTCGGAGTCTTTCTACAATTAAAATATTAGAGATAGATATTTTTCCTTGGTTGAAATCTATTCCTTAAAGATAGATTTTGAAATAAGGCCATGTACAATTTTTCGAAAATGTGAGTATTTTTCGCGTAATTTTGCTAAATACGGGCGAGAAAGTACGTGCTGTTTTCGCACCACTAGTTGTTTGCAAATGAATGCCAAAAAGATTAATACAGACAGACAGTCCTAATCTCCTTTAACCCTAAGCAGGTTTTCCTGCAGTACAAAGGGTTAAAAAATGTGTTCGATTTCGCAAACATGAGAGGAATGTAAAAAGTATATTTTCGGACAGATTTTGCATCTGTACTTCAATTCATGCCATTGACTTCGGAGCAGCGTCTAAAGTAGTGAATCTCTGACATTTATTTTGTATTTATAAAAATGTGTGGTAAATGTATCGAAAAATTAAAACTAAAATTAAATCAATATTAAAAACTGACTTGAACTAACTCAATTATACATACAACAAAATATATCGTTATAACATTCCTTCAAAACAATATTTTGATATGAATGCTTATTCTTAGTGATTTTTTTGATTCTAGATATCATCGTGATTTCTGCGCTTTCTTTTGTTACAAAATATTTTGAATTAAGATGTGAAATTGACGGAATCCTCGTTCTCTTTCAAAAAGCTATGTTATCTACAATTTTTATTTTTAAAGTATTTATTAAAACATGCATATAATATTCACCAATATGATTAGACAGGGTGGTAATGAACTTGACGTAGGTACGTATTACAAAATTAAAATTTGAACTTTTAGAAACCTTTCACAGTGAAAGCACTTTCTGCATGTCTTTAAAACATTCTAATGATTTTCGATAAGCGATTCCTAAATCACCACTACTAGAGGGATATGATCACCGCCACTTCATGAGGAAAACACTTGCGTTATATTTAAGAGCTAATGACCTGAGCAGTTGACGCGTCCGGAATCACTAACAGTCAATTAACCCAGCTATATAGCTTGTGTCAAAAACACGTCTCCATTGGCTATTTGTGCTTCAAGCAGCTGACGCTAACGTGCCCAAACACAACGTGCAAACCCATTCCCAAGTCAGTTTTCCCATCCACCCCGTCGCGTGGGTTTTCGCCCGCGTGGATGAGTAAAAATCCGCACTGTGCGTGGGCGGCTGCGGCGGCGGCGGCGGCGGCGGCGGCGGCGGGCGCGGGGGCGGGCGCGCCGGGTGTTGCAGTGCGGCCGGGCGTCGTCTCCTAGCGACCGCGCCCAGCGCGGCGCTCGTGTGTTTCCGCCGGCGCTCGGGCGCGGCCGGCGCGGCGGCGGGCGGCGGCGGCGGCGGTGGTGGCGCTCGCGGCGCGGCGGCGGCGGCTACGTCGACGACGGGCGCTCGGGCCCGCGACCGGCACCCGCCGCCAGTCCGTTGCGGAAGCGCGCCCCACAAAGCCGCGTGAAGGTGTGGAGGAGGAGGTGGGAGGTGGAGGTGGTGGTGGAGGTGGGTGGAGGTGGTGCGGGACTGCGGTGGTGCGCGTTTGTCGTTTCCGCACGTTCGTGTCGTCGAGCATATATCTATTTTTTTTTATATATATATCACGGTTTTTGTTACCCTCTCCACCTCCGCCCCGCTGACCGACGGGGGGGAGAAGAAAGATTCTCCGGAGGAGAAGACGGTCTCTTGCGAGCTTCTGCCGAAGGACCAGGAGGAGAAGGAGGAGGAGGAGGTTTGTCGACGGTTCGTCGGGTTCGCAGTGGTGAACCCGCGCGTCGTCTGCCGCCCCCGCCGCCGCCCCCCGCCGCCTGCCGTCGCCGCCGCCGCCGCTCAGCGCGGCTTCGTCGACTACGACGACGGCCCTAAGGGTGCGCCCGCGCGCGCCGGAATTTGCTCGCCTCCTCCGCGCACGCACAGATCGACACCCTGAACTTCCCCAACACTTGGATTTTCTGCAATGTCGGTGAGTGGAACCCCTCCTTGGGGGACGCCTGGACGCCTCTTTTGGCGTTCTCTGCGATCATTTCGTGTTCGTATTTCTTGCTATTTGTGTTTTGTTTATTTTCGCTTAAGGATAAGAAGTGCAACTTTTGGTGTATATAAAGATTCGAAGTTTTATCTGCCGATTGCAGACTAGAGTTGCGAACTAGAATTTTCAACCTTCAACACTAGGATTTTCTGTAAATCTACCTTCGGAAAACATCAAGAGTGTAATTGATAATCTTCATTTCACTGTCTCCGTGAATTTTTCACTTGATTTTATGTTATTTTTAAATTTAGAAATCGGGAAAACAATACAAAGTTTTGGAATACTAAGCTCTTCTTTCTGCCAAGCCGATTTCATTGAAATTGTGAGTTTTCATCTGCTATTACAGCAGGTTTATTTTTCGCATTTCTTTTCGGTTTCGGGAAGTTTGGTAACAAAAGGCGCTTTTTGAAATCTTGAGAAGTGAGTTATATTAATTGGAACTGAGAGGTGACATACTTTGTGTCGTGTCATTCCTTTTTTCATATTTTATGGGAGTTGTGTTAGCTCGTAAATTTTTTTGTAATTTACGATATGTGTTCTAATTTTGTTTTAAAATAATTATATTTCGTTTTTTCTTATAAAAATAATTTACTTATTTTCGTAACGCTTTAACGAACGCAATTTTATGTCGCACAGTGGTACTCAAATTCACTTCTTAGGCTTGCCAAAAACCTAAAACGTATTCACTATTTATTCGTTTACTTATTACTTTATCTTTTATCGTCAAATATTACGGATTTACATTACTTTCTGAAATCCTATGCACTTCCGATGTTCTCAAATTTCCAACCTACTTTCTATCATTTTCTCTTATCAAATTTCCGTTTTTTCTTTTTTCATTACTTTCAATTTTTTAATTACTTTCATTATTCATAATTTTTCATTACTTTCAATAAAAAAACACGTGTATTAAAACAGTTTTCATTTTTTTATCGTAGCATGTATTATGTTCATCGCGGTTTCAAAATGCTTGTATTCTTGGGTATAAATTTTTCATTTTCTTCACTTAATATACATCATCATTTTGATGTTCCAACCACTTCTCTTTCATTCATTCCATTTTCATTCCTTTCATTCATTTCTTTTATTATTTACAAGAATACATTGCACACACTTTCTTTCTTTATCTCCAAATTGTCTTGATTCTTCTCGTTATTTTTTGATGTACCTGACACGAACAAGAAAAATTAAATGAACTTATGGTAAAACTCTTCTTTTCTTTCTCAGTAAAGTTTACTGTTTTTGGTATTTTTGCACAACTTATTCTGCAGTCTCTATTAAGTAACGCATCGGACGTTTTTATAAACGCTCTTGGAAAGTTCCGATGGACTGCCGCTTGAATAATCAGTTTTGAATAACGTTAAGAACAATGAATATCAAAAAAAAAACTTCGATAGTTTCCCAGGTAGGAATGTAATTTGTCTCTAAACTTTTCA
This sequence comes from Acheta domesticus, assembly GCA_031308135.1. Taxonomy (NCBI): domain Eukaryota; kingdom Metazoa; phylum Arthropoda; class Insecta; order Orthoptera; family Gryllidae; genus Acheta; species Acheta domesticus. The sequence continues at coordinate 78,629,348 of JAHLJT010008756.1, forward strand.
GCACCCGAAGATTGAGTGCAAACGTGTCGCATGCTGCTCCGTTCGAATGCAAAGGCAGTGGTGTGGCGTTATGTGTGTGTTGGTGCATAATGTCATTCAAATGTGAAAAACCTGCGATTTGTTTGTGTCGCCGGCGCAAAACAAGCCTGCGCCACCTCGTGCACGAGCTGGCTGCCGGGAGGGCGCATGCATTTCCATTGCCGATACTCCATGACCGCTTGCACGGAGACCTTTGAACCCGGAAGTAATGTTGCGGCTGCCGCGTGCGTTCAACCCTGCGTTCGCCCGTGTCACAGCCCTCGCGAGTGGGACACGCCGAGGCAGCTCAGTAGCAATGCCCCTCTGCCCGGGCTAAGTCGTTGAATTGGGAGGTCCTAGGGTTCGAGTCAAGGTGGAGGCAAATTTTCGACACTAGCTGCGTGGCTGGATCGATTTCAGTCATTCTGAGGAGCAGAATTCTAACGACCGGCTGCTCTGATGGGTAGACTCCCGACATTTCCCCGATCAATAGAGGCAAATGTCGAAGTACCACCCTAACAAACAGCCATCGACGACGCGCGACCTTTCCTTTCTCAATCCCCTTCTTTATTTTCCCCCTTACCCAACTTTTAAGTGTACTACATTGACACACATGTTGGGAGACCAGACGGAAGGTCGGAGCTTGTCTCGGCAGGGGCGATGCCCCGCTGAAGAGTTACCCGGCGGAGAGAAAATCTCGGGTCTAATGATCTGAATTGGTGACGTGCCCAGCAAGTACACTACCACTAGAACGCGTTCGGCAGTAGGAGTGAACACGAGAACGGTATTAGGATTGGAATCGGGAGTAGGAGCAAAGACGGGAACAGGTTTAGAATGAGAGCGGGAACGAGAACGGGAGCGACGAGAGCGGAAGCGTGATCGGGAACGGGAGCGGCAATGGGAGCGGAGAGGCAGTGGGATTGGGAGTGGGATTGGGAGTGGGATTGGGTGCGGGATTGGAAGAGGGATTGGGAGCGGGAGCGGGATTGGGAGCGGGATTGGGAGCGGGATTGGGAGCGGGATTGGTAGCGGGATTGGAAGCGGGAATGGAAGCGGGATTGGGAGAAGAAGCGCGAACTGGAGCGGGATCTGTGAGGCGATCGGGAGCAAGATCTGAATCGGGTGCAGCAACATTAGCAGAGATGAAGCGGAGTTGCAGCGTGAGCGAGAAGGGAGACAGAGCTGGAGCGGGGCGGTGCGGAAGCGGGAAGAGAGAGGGCGCGTCAGGACAGCGGCGGCGGCGGCGGCTTTGGAAGGCAGCCAGGGGGACGTGAGTTCGGGGTTCAGTTGGAGGCTGCTCGCAGTGTTTCCGCGACTGAGCGGCGCTCGCGCCGTTCAATGCTCGGGACCGCTGTGGGGCGATCTCGGCGTGCGCAACGCTAGCAAAGAAACGGTTTCTCAGATCTTTATGAAATACGTTGTCGTGGAGGGGAGAAGGTTCTTTTGTTTTCTAAATTATTATTCTGACTCTGATTTGTTTTTCATTTCTTAAGCATATTTTTGAGATTTCTATCTGTAGTTACGTCCTCTCAATTCTGTTTATTTTCTTTCTACACTCACTATTTTCCTTCCTTTATTCCTGATTTCTGTGTTTTCAGTATGTGCCGTCGTTTCATTTTCGACGTTTGGTTAAATAAGCATTTTACTCTAAATAAAGAATGAATGACTTTAACTTGATAAAATCTTTAAATTATCAGCACTGCATTATTAGGCTTTGAACGAATTAATTAGGAAGCAATAGAAGAATAATGTTATGTGGATAAATGGCTGCAATAGCAATCGAAAAATTGTATGGTGCTGACACATGTTAATAATTTATATTACTAAGCTCCAAAGCGCACAAAAATTGTAAGAAATCTGAGCAGTCTCCGGCTAAGTAAGAAGTGCCTATGATTTTGTTATGCAACTAATAACTGATGAAAAATCCCAAAACATTGCGATTTTGACTGAAAAATTCCAATATTTGAATGTCTCATTCCGCCTCATTCTCATATTGCTCGTATCGACTGAATCATCAGGCTTAGTGTCTATGCTTACTACTTATGTGACAAGGCCCAAACGAAGACACCGCCGCCATTAAATACTTGTTATTGTCGTTGAACTATGAACAATACGTTTTTGTGATATTATTGGCAGGTATGTAAAATCTTTTGTAATGTTTAAATATATTACTATGTTTTTACAATATTTGCGAAACTATTTTTTTAAATATTAATTTTATTGCAGTGTTATACGAGATTTATTTGTTGTTATTGTTGTGTGCTTTTTACTTTGTGGATAACCTTTTTTTTTGTGATTTAGTTCAGCAGTATTTTTGCTTCTGTAGACTACTAGTGTTTGCTGTAGCGCTAGACATATCTGAGTAAATAGTAGTAACGGTTTTCAAGACAAATATTTTGAAAAGTTCTGGAATGCGTTTTACTCTAAACGCGTGCGTCTCGCTTCCTGACGTCATTAATTTATCGTTCGGCTTTTGCCAGCGAGGACGTCACACCATCCTCACACGGCTGTAGTGGCAGCGGTTATAAAAGTAGTGTTACGGCATAGGTTAGGTAGACATGTCTTTGGTAATGCTGACAACCTTGACTTTGACGTTGACTCTTACTCTGAACTTGCTAAGACGTTGCTTGGGAGAGAGCGCATGGAAAGGACGTGTGTGTGAATGAGACCTCAACGAGACGACGGCGGAGGTGGTACCAGAGATAAACACAAAGATGGTGTAATGGTGTTGGAGGAGGTTCGAGATTGATGTATTGAAAGCGATGGATGCGTACGTTTGAGATTATGACGACGAAGACGGTGTTTAGGGATATGAATATAAATTGCCGTGAAAAGTGCAGGAAAACGCGAAGACGGTGAAGATGGTGGAGACAGTAACAGTGGTATTAGAGACAGGCGAAGGAGGAGATGGAGGCAGAATGGATGGGATGGAACACGGAGAGGCGGGTTTCGTTGGAGGCGGGTTCGATCGGGGAAGGTAGAGGGGGAAGAAATGAAGTGGAGATGGGATGGCACAGGGAAAGGACGGGGTGGGGACAGGTCGAAGCAGGGAGAGGTTCAGGTGGGAACGAGATGGGCGGGCAGTAATGGGGGCGGGACAGTACCGGGACAAAACGGGGTTGTTGCTGGTACACGTTAGGATGGGATGGGAGTAGGTGAGGGTGGGGACAGGATGGGACGGGACGGAACGGAACGGAGCGGAGCGGGACGGGGACAGGACGATTCGGGAAGAGGTTGGGATGAGTCACGAGATTTGGGACGGGGTAAGGACGGAGAGGAAAGGGACGGGCCGAGGACATGGCGGGGTGGGTCGGTGTCAGAATGGGAAAGTGTTGGGATAGGTCGGGGTGGGACATGGCGGGGGAGAGACAGAACGGAGCGTCTGCGACAGGACGGAATAGGAAGCGGACGGGACACGTCATGTCGGGATGGGACGGGTTCAGGACTGTGTAATATGGAAGCAGAATGGGACGGGCCGTGGACATGGCGGGGTGAGTTGATGACAGGACGGGGAGATGGTGGGTCAGATTGATTGATTGGTTCGTGTTTCCGGGCGCGTCAACTACTTAGATCATTAATCCCGTAAGTGTAGTGTGTATGTTTTTCTCGGGAGGCGGCGGTGAACTTTTCTCCCCTAGATGGCGAGATCTGGCACCGATCTACCGTTGACTAGTGGGGTTTCCCCCTCAACCAGGTATCTCCCACCAGTGGGTCACCGCCCTAGCCGGGACAAGCTGTAAGCTCCCGACCGGTCTCCCGGCATGTGTGGTAGTGTAGTTCATGTGTGTGTGTGTGTGTGAGAGAGAGAGGAAATGATAGGACAAGGAAGAGGAAGGAAAGATCGCGCGTGTTTGGCCTGTTTGTTAGGGTACTGCTCCGGTATTCGCCTGGTGTTGATCGGAGAGACCACGGAAAACTACCGATCAGAGCCGCCGGCCGCTAGAATTCTCCTCAGACAGCAACTGAATTCGATCTAGCTGACAAGCTAGTGTCGAAAATCCTGCCGCCGTCGGTACTCGAACCTAGGACCCCCCGGTCACAGGAACTGCAGTGACACCAGTTGACGCACTGAGGGTGGGTCAGAGTGGGTCGAGAACAGTCCGCGTCGGGCAGCGGCAAAAGTGTGAACGAGTATGGAGCGGAGTACGGGCTGATCCGTGGCGGGAACGGCGACGGGTCGGTGCGGAGTCTGGGCTGGGAATGGAAGTGGAAATGGACGCGGCGGGGTGGTGGTGGGAGGTGGAGTGGGAGGGAGGGGGCCGGTCGGTCGTCCTCCGCACGATCTGCGAAGAACGAGCCTTTGTCTGTCGGCGTTAGCGTCGCGTAATGCTTTTTGCGCCACTCGCGCCGCCGCCGCCGCCGCCGTTCGCAGCCTGCATCGGCGCGTGGTCGAGTTTACTGCTGCCCTGATACAGTCGAGGTTGTTTTCTGCCGCTCTATTTCCACGCGCTTCACCGCGGTCTTGACTGAGACCTTGCGGAAAGTTCGGGAAGATACGACAGGTCTTTCTGTGCCACTCGGGAAATGCGCGAGGAAGCTTTCTTACGTTAAAAGTTCCTCTGAGGATACGATCGGGGAAGCAGTGAGAACGGCTAGCTGACTTGTTTGGTCGGATGCTTCTCTCGAGTACGATCTGACTGTTCATGCATGTCGTAATATTATGGCTCAAACAAAAATAACCAACATAATGTGGATAAATTCCAGAACTCGTTACTGGATTGGTTTGAACGTTTTCAGGAACCCAGAAACATGTGTGATTTAATTGATGTGCACATTGAATTATTACAAGTTCTAGTAGAACCGTCTTGGAATGTAAATGTAATAGAACTTTTTGGTGTAAATATGGCCAGAACCATGCTAGGTTAATGGATTCTTCTTCATTATTACACGCCTTAGCCAAACCGGGACCCGTGCGTCTTATGTGGTCGTAATCTTAAATTTTCCGGTCCCTTACACATTTTTTATTACACGTATTGAAACGTTTCTCTCTCCAGAAAGGTGAAAGAAGTGTCTCATTAATTAAGACCTAAGACTTAATTACATTAAATGATGGTATAACACTACATTTTTATTACACTTTGAAGTACATGTCTAACTAAAGTGCGGCTTTGCTATGAGGTTTTACATAATCAAAGTGGTTCGGAGAACCATTGGTTTTTGCCACGCGTGTTCTAGAGAATTCTTGTAGATCCTAAGCATCAAAAATAGGGTAGGCCACTCCCCACGATGGTATCAATTTGGCAAAGATTATGGATCTGTTAAAAAAATATTTGTGTTACAGCTTTTTATTTCATAGGGAAAAGGGGACACATGTTACATTTCTCCAGCAGTGAATTGTAATAAGTTTCAAATATACGAATTTCCTGTATTACTGTATTCTGCAGATTTGCTGCAAAGTACGAACGTGTCATTTCCCACCAGCATTGGATATTATACACCTACCTTAATCTTATTATCTGATACTCTAAGATAAGGAAATTACATATAAGCATGGAGAACAATATATTTCATTGCTTTTTTTTAAATTTTGTGTGTGATATAATTCTTATTTTTAATGTAGGTTACGTATATTTTTCTACACGAACTTTTGAAATGGAACGTTGGATTGAGGTACTATTCGATAGATTTCGCGTATGTTTTGTCAATAGTTGGAACATATCATTTACAGAATTTTTTACTACCACTTGGCTAATTACTTGGTATTAGTCATCTGTTCCTGTCTGCATTTTCTTCTGAGATGAGACAACAGAAATAAGCTATTATGTTATTCTACATTACGTTATTGAAATGTTTTCTTCTGAAACAGGAAGAGAATAAATGTTCAGAGATTAATGGCTTTCTTAATGGTATTTATTCAATCGATTTCTGTTCCTCGTTGTTTAAGATGTCAGGAAGCTTTATTTTTTACTGATGTATTGCAAATTCCTTTGACCGAGTAATTTATCTACACGTTGCTTCTCCAACAATAAACATGTTTCCTTGAAATAAAGAGAAAGTTTAATGTCAACAGCAAACATTTGTGTTCACTAATGCAAAATTTAAACTTTTATGTACACTTAATAAGTGAAACCAATTTAATGATATTTTGTTTAAAGGAATATTCGCACATTAGAATAATTATCTAATTTGAAGTGAATATTAAAAGATATTTGCAGGTTATATAAGGAAAGCGTAAATTGTTCCTGAGATCTATTAAATTCCCGCGTGAACCATTTTATGCATTGCTTGTAATGTTTGGTTTTCACTCTGAAGGACCTGAAAAATAACGGATTCACTTATTTAGTGTAAAGTGGTTTAATATTCAGTATTCCGTATTAATGAGCATTAACGATAATGCCAACATTATCTCATAATGATTAGAAAAAAGAATTCTGGTGATAAGGGGTTGAAAGAATAATTTTAGATTATTCTTTTGGTTAATTTTTACCGTTAACTTTATTTTACCTCTTGTCGAGTTTTATTTTTGTTCTGTTAAGATATCAATATTTTCTGTGAATTTCTGTCCTATTTTCTTTCATACATCGGTTTACGATATAAAACGCTCACCTTAATTACACAAATAAATTATCCAATATGATAAACTAGATCTACCCTTTTAATTCGTTATGATCATAATTCATTTCTTCTTTCTCCTTAATGCACAAAGTGTAAAACTTTTGTTTTTTTATTACCAGAAGCCATTTCACGTCACTCATTCTAACGACACGATGGATATAGTAGGTCTGTGACCCGAAACATTATTGGACTGAGTGTAGGATCTTCTGCCATAAAGGTACCCTGGATTGTCACCGCATTTCAAGTAAAAGGTCAGTGCATCCATAAAAAGGGTGATAAAGGGATGGAAACGATTGATATAAGGTTCTCCTCGGTTGTAAAACGATGACGTGTTTTATTCATTTCGTGATCAAGAACTACCAGACTCTTTTTTCTCCTCTTCGAAAACGAGAGGAGGTATGGCATGAAGTTTCTCACTACATCATAACCGTGATCTACAGACTTGATGGTGTTTATGCGAAGCTCACTTAATGCGAACAAGCGGTAAGCATATACAATGGCGATCAAAATTAAGGTTATTCCAGATGCATTTGTTTCTTTGTGACTTATGAATAAAACAAACAATTGTCATATCGTTCCGTACGACGTAGTGTAGGATGAATTATTAGTACAGCTGTGAACCTTGTTCCCTGTGTGTTCTTATCTGGTTTCTATGGATTCGATAGCTTAATTTATCGTGCGTGGCCGATGAATTGCCAAGCACTTTAGAGGGCCAGAAGCCAGCTACTAAATAAACTTAATGAATATGGAAAATTGATGTAATAGAAACCATATTGCCAAAATTATGTATTGACTTTCATATTTCTTAGATATTGCAATTCGTATTAATTTCATTTCCGAAATCTGCTACAAATAAAGCTCAACACATGTCAAAAGCTACTTAATTTGACTATTTTCAAGATTCATGACGGTCATTAAAAGCTTTTGTATTTCCAGAAGATCTTGACACAATTAAGGTTCTGTTAACACAATTGATTAATATTTAATAATATTAAATCTATATAAAATATATTTAATATTTAAATAAGATTTAATATTTAAAAATATTAAATCTCTTCAAAGAATTTAACATTATTGACTTTAAAAACAGAAAGAAAAGTGACACATTTCTGCTTGTCACTTTTCTGCACTGAGCAGTGCACTTAGAGTTGCGAACCGCGACATCTTAGTGACGGTTACGCCATGTATGTTTCGAGTGGTATTACTGTTTTAGTGAAACTAGAAATCTATAATACGGAAGCTGTTAGCCAAAATACTCAGTTTCACATATAAAATTAATCAGTAATCGCAGTGCACATTCAATAATGTTTTGTACGTAAGTCCGCATGACTAGACTCTGGTTTCAGTAAGCTTAGTCTAGCCAGTCTAGCCATTCTGCGGTAGATATAGAGGTCACAAACGAAGATATATTGTACCTACAATAGTTGAATATTAATACCAAATTGTCACTCAACAGTAGAAGCAACAATTAATTTATCTGCGTCAACAACTACATCAACTGCATCACTTACAGTATGTTCAAGGAAATCAGGAAAGTTTCCTATACTGACAATTTCAGCATTGGCAGCAAGAAAATGTCTCAACAGTATGGTATGCAAACAAGCGTAACTGAGGATTCGTCAACCTCAGTCTACGTTTTCCAAAACAATAGCTCACCAACATCCTGTCCTTCATCTCGAGAATCACTTCCAATAAATACTACCATCCGTGAATATGGGAGTGGAATCAGGAAACGAATTATTACAATCACGTGAAAGTGAAACGTAAACAATATCCTAATTACATAAGGTTGTGGAATCTTAGAAAATTTAGAACATGAAATTGTGAATGTCGCCAAACACTAACCTGTTCAGTGCTCAACTCAGAATTCTCCCTAAAAACGTTCACACTCTTAATAATTATATTAAACGTTTAGAAGACATTAAACACATAACTGAAAACAACTTAAGGACATAACCGTACGACGCAGTTAAAATAATGATCATCACAATCGAAGACTTACACAACCTTAAAATTTCTTTTTTTGGAAAAATTACATTAAATATGTAGATACCAAACCGAAAATATTTATAAGTAGTAACTAAGTACTTGGTCATTACGCATTTTGAAAACGATATCAGAGATGAACTCATTCGTGTTAAATTATCAGTAACTAAAATAAATATTTTACACAAAAAGGAAAAACACATTTTTATCGGTTGATCTAACAGACAATAGAGAGGTTAAGAGTGTATTCAACTGGAACTACATTATACAAGAATATTGTCGAGTTAAAAAAAATGAAATCTAGAATTACTTTCAAGAAATCACCTTCAAGAAATATCAACGGTAACTCATAAACTAACTTTGGTTTCGAAAGCAGAAGTTAAATGCGTAGAAAAAAACTATTCACAATTCAAAAAATTAAGACACCCAATCACAATGTGTAAATCGTAAAGACTTTTATCTACCAATCTATAAAGATTGCACTTACAGAATTAATCACAAATTGTAATAAATATGCTAATTTAATGAGTTGTATGTACCCTTGTAATATTAATTTTATAAAAGCAATAGATAACTAAATTAAATGATCTTCTAATATCATCATTAAACTAATCCACAATACCATTTATTTAATCTAAAGCGAAAACACTAACAATGACAGACGTTTTAAGTTTTGTATGTCCAAATTACTGTTATTACGATTCAATTCTGTATGTTTCTCGAGGTATTAACTGTGTCTTGCACCTTCTTCTCAAAACTCATTTCTGTTCGATCCAATCCTGTTTACTATTTGCGTGTGGCATGTTTACAGTCATGAATACGTCTATGATTATCGTTCCTATACTCCATCCTTCTGAGTCTATTTCATCTATTCTGTTCGACGTACATTTGCCCTGCAAATAGAGGAGCAGACTTCACTGCACCGTTCTCAAAGAGCTCATAGTGCGCTTGTTAAACGGACGTATGGAGATTGTAATGAAACGTGGCCGAAGCACAGATACAGACTTGTTCAAACATATTCTATCTCACCACCCAGAGAATAGAGACGGCTAGTTGATGCACTTCCGTTTGTACATTATTCTCCAATTTGGCGCGCAATGTGCCGCAGAATTGGAGATACTGCGGTCAATTTCTGTTCCATTTTGCTTCGCAGGATGGGAGCATTTATCTCCATTGTAGGCGGATAGATGTTCGAAGCTCTGTATGGGTAGGTATATGTTTCAATCATCGTTGCCTTCTTTTTTTATGGGGTTCACAACCATGAATGTATACTTCACTAGTACTGTGACCACAGCTAGGTTCTTGCTAGAAATTGTCGTATAGCAATAAAAAATTGACCTCCTTAAAAGAATATAAGCGACTACGCTGTTGTCAGATAATAGCTTTGCAAGGTTTGTTAGTTGAATGGTTTTAATGATGGATTCATGTACACTGTCAAGTACACTTTAGTAATAAGAACCACTTTACTTCACACTTTTCTTATATTGATAGTTACTTTACTGATATTGATTCCAAAACGATCGTTGTCTAAAGTACCTACAAAACTTTTTTTAATCTAGATTTTCATTATTTTTCACACATGTAGAAAGTTGGATTCTCCTTTTTCTTTTTCTATTCACAATTTAGATTTGTTCATGTAAGCTTTGCCTTAGGGAGTTACTTCTATGTCAGTCCTCGCTTTTTCTTCCACTTACTGCCTTCTTGCTTCTTTTAAAATGTTTATATTTCGGAATTGTCTGCATGCATCTAGGGCCCATTCTTACCTACCCTTCCGCATACTTTTCTATTTACATCATCTTCCATCGGTTCCTACCTTTGACATTGCCACCTCATACTTTTTCACGCTTGCAACTTTCGTTCTTTTCTTTGCCATTGCCTTCGTCACTTCACTGCTGTTGCTGCTGCTGCCACCGCCGCCGTCGTCGTCGTCTTCCGTTCCCCGGGTCGATATGGTGCCCTTCCTCTGCGGCTCAGCTTATTGCGCGGGACCCGCTCTGGACCCGATATTAAATTTGGCTCCGAGCGATCGCACAACCACCTTCACTCCTGCCGCACCCTCGGCCGCCGCCATCACCGTCGCCACCGCCACACGTCGTTTCTTCCGACATTGTTTCCGTTTCGACTTCACGAGGAATCTAGGGGAAGAAATCATACTTTGGAATGAGGTGACTCTGCAGAAACAAAACCGTGTAATGATAGCAGTGGTGTGAAAGCAAGCGTATTATGAAAATGAAGCAGAAATTTCTAGACTGAGCCAGGATACACACCTGACTCGTATTTTAAAGTAATAGTGTTACAAGAAATAAACGTTCTCATATTATTTGTAATTTTTGCAATTTTTGAAAATAGAGAGAGTTTAACGAAAATTGGACCTCAGCCATTTTTGTAAGTGTACTTTTCAATCAACGGCAAAATAATTAAAGAAAAAGTTGGAGTACTTTTTCAAAAAATTGTTTTTTTATTGCTTTGATATCACGTAAAATTACGCAAGAACTACTCATATTTTTTTAAATGTACATGACCTCATTTAAATATTTAATTTTGAAGAATATATGTCATTAAGAAAAAAATATCTGCAATATTCTAGATGTAGGATGACTAAATATTAATTTTTTTGCAAATTTCGATAATTTTGATGGTTTAACGTATAATGGAGCTGGGCCAATTTTATAAATATACATAATATACTATAAATGTAATATTTCAGAAACAATGTTTAAAGTTGGAGCGATTTTTGAGACAATTTTTAAAATGTTTTTGTAAATTCTGTAAAGATCCCCCAAATTAAAAATATGCGTTCCGTATTTAAGGAATCGCGACATCAACAGATTAATTAACAATCTTTAAATTTGATGAAAAATTACCTATGGTTTAGCGTTGATGGACAGACGGTCGGATAGGTAAGTCCTTTTCCCGGTAAACCAACTTTTCCGTTTCTGGGAGCACAAAACATGAATTCTGGCTACACACCGCGTTAGAGAAAGTTATTTACTACATATAGGAACAATAATTGTCTTCTTAATGGTTATCAGGTCCCATAAAAAGAGTTGTTCTGTCAAAAATTGCAATGTTTTTTGCAGAATTACAATATCTTCTGTATACTTCGAAAGCAGTATGCAAGAAAGTAAAATCAATATTTTATCATATTAAATTATGGTCAATATTTATAAGTTTTATTAGATATATAATAATAAATAATTATTTAGTTTTAATTTATTAAAATAATAATTTAATAAATAGTTATTTAAACATATCTCATAATTTTGTAAAGATATATTGTTTTTAATTTCTCCAAACAATTCTCAAAAACAAAGTGAGGGTTGATGGAAATGCATTTCAAATGTATTTCTATAATATTCATTATGTAGAATAAAATAATTACAATATAATTGAGAAGGTCAATAAATGTAAGAATGTAAATAATAATGAATGTAAGAATAAATTATCCATGATGTTGATTATCACACACACGGAAATATTTTTGTTATTTGTTGACTCATTAATTTAAGAACAAATATTAGGGCAATTGAAATCAAGGGATATGTGAGATTTCTTTTTTGAGAAACGTTATTTTTGTCAGATTATTTTAGGACGTATCGAAGCAACATCGATTTTGTTAAGCTATGTGTCATTGTGCACCTGAAAGAAAAATTAATTTCCTGAGCAGTCGAACTATCAACAGGGGCTACAAATGTGTAACCATTTGTAGATACAGCTAAAATATTAACATTTTTTTTATAAAAGGCTCAAAGCTTCCCTTTCAACAATTTGCATTACTTTTTTCCATTTTACGAGTTTACGCAAAAACTTTGTGCGTGATTCATTTTATGAATAGCTCATAAATCATTCATTAAAGGTACGAAAGAACCCAAAACTCACCAATAGCGAAAGAGCCCTCTGTTCAAATATCTTCACAAACTTGAAATAATTTCCTGGGTTATGGGTTTTTAATTCTGGAGCATTAAAAAAAATTTCGCTGTATAGCATTTTAACTTCGTTTCCACCAACATTCCTTTCTCTATGACTCGTAAGCTTTCATTTAGCTTAGTGATTTCTTATACCCTAATTCCATCTTTCATTCCTGCACTAATATTTTTATTATTTCTCTTCGCGGTTTGCAAATTGCTACTGCATCATTACCAAGTATTCTGAAACCCTGTCTGCTTTATACCATCCTTATGCCTGTTTTTTTCCACATTCCATTCCTTTATCTCCTTCTCCTTTCCACCGACGTCGACACCCACACTTGATATAATGACAGTCATTCTGGTTTAATCGTATCCTTCAAACTAGCCT
>JAHLJT010008756.1:78643202-78784464 GCA_031308135.1 Acheta domesticus
TTTTGAGATAATCACGTTTAAAAAGTTTTTTTTATTACATTTTTTCCCAGCCCTAAAGCTGTAATTTTTAAATTATTTCATTCATTGAAGCGCCAAACTACACAACTGAGTGTAATATTTGGCGCTTACCCTGCAAAATGTGAGAATTTAAGAACAGCAATATCTGAAGATCCTAGGTTTATAGCCGTTTGTTTGCGAAACATAAAAATCCCTGATGTGACTGATGGCGATTACATTTTTTATTAATTAAAAGGTTATTTTTACAGATTTGGCGCCAAAATTTTGCGTCCCTTAGAACTGGTCCATGCAACTGATGACGTCCATATCTCCATTTATTTTAAATATGGCGCTTAGCCGGTTGATGCATAACACGTCCAATTGCGGATTTCGCCCCGCTGCTCAGACTATCGGGCGCCACTACAGCGGCACCCGCCGCCACCGCAAAACCGCAACCTCTACAGGTCCCGGCGCGGCTCGGCGCGCACATCCAGATGGAGAGCAAGTTCCCTCGACCTGTACAGAGATCACTAGGGCGGCTGCCCGCGTCCCAAATTTTTTTATTGGTGGGTGACACGCAATTGCAACGGAGCGGTGGCAATGGCCACGAAAACTTCTATGAAAGAGCAACAACTGCGATAAATTTCAAGAGTTGTGTTATAACTCAAAAACACTCACTTTCCATAAGAATATTTATTTACAAAAATCTGGGCCAACTCGGCCGCTATGTACAGTTACCAACAAACTTCATATACAAAAAACAATATGCCATCTGGCTGAAACCACGCCGAGCGCTCTACTGCCGGTGATCCTCCGTCGGCGTCCTTTTATTTGGGCCAGCTCCCGCGCAAGGCTTCCCGCGGCTTCCCCTGATTGGCCGGTTCACCAGTGCGCGGAGCCCAGGTAACAGGCGTGGCTGGTTTCTGAGCACACCCTTGGCGCGCTTGACGAAGCTCAGCGCGCCTGATGCCGACGCTCTGTGCTGCGCGCTGCCGGAGGCGGGAACATGCTGCCGGCGCTCTTTGCCGCGCAGTTAGCGCGGCAACTTTGAACTGCCGTCCGCATACTACACCCTCCCCACCGAAGTTGTGATGTAGGGGGTGAAACGACGCAGTCGGTTGCTCCTCCGCAATGCCGGCCGCTGCTGCGACTGTAGAGATGGCTCCTCGATGGTTGCGCCGGAATCCAGTGTGGGCCGCTCCTCCTGCTGGCTTGAAAAGGGAAAACGCATTACACTTTCTGTTGCCCTGCTCTGCGCTGCCCCCCCCGCCTGTTGCTTATCTACTACAGAATCGTAGTACCGTCTCCTAATCTGTGATTGATGCCGAGAGATTGATCTATCTTCTGTCCTGAGGACGTAAACTCTGCCTCCTCTTATTGCAGTTACTATTGCTGGTTGCCACTTACAATTACTTCCGTACACTCTTACCAGTACCTTATCTCCTCTCTTGAATTTAGCGCCTTTGTTGACACTGGCACTTCTTCCGGAATAACAAGGACAATAAGGTACGGGGCTGCCGACCATGCAATACTTGAGCGGGGCTTCTACCTGACATATTTGGTAACGTCCTATAGGTGGTCAACATGCTAAGTAACGCCTGCTCTACTGATGCACCCGCTCTAGTTGCTTTAAGCATGGCTGACTTGAACGTCTGCACTAATCTTTCCACCTCTCCATTTGACTGAGGATGGAACGGTGGAGCCAAAATGTGCTGTATCCCGCTACTTTTACAAAATTTTTGAAATTCGCTGATATGAACTGCGGGCCGTTATCGGAGATCAATACTCGTGGGAGGCCTTCTGTTACGAAAACTTTCTTCAAAGCATCTATTGTATGTGGTGCAGTTGTGTGTTGCATGCGCATCACGTACGGATAATTTGACAATGCGTCCACTACTAACAACCACATATGCCCTAAGAAAGGACCCGCAAAATCTACATGTATGCGGTCCCACGGCTCGCAGGGTTGGGGCCATGAGCTTAAATCCGCTCTCGGCGCTGCCTGACTAGTTTGGCATGCTTCGCAATGCTTGCTCATCTCCTCTATATCTTTGGTTATTCCTGGCCAATAACAATAACGGCGGGCTGCTTGCTTTGTCCTGGCTATACCCCAATGACCCTCATGTAAAAGGCGTAATACCTTTGGTCGCAACTTATGCGGAATCACTACCCTAACTCCTTCATCGCTAGCCAGTAATAATACGCCGCCCTTAACCGACAGCCTGTGTTGGAGCTTATACCATTCCGTCAGCGCCCTGGTTCGCCTATGCGCGCTGGACCAACCAGTTTGCACGTGGTACAGCACTTGCCTGAGCTGCGGATCCTTCTTTGTTTCCTTTGCCACTTGATATGACGAGACTGGAAAACCTGATACTGCCTCCTCTTCGGCTTGGTCCAGCTGGAGACAGGCGATGTCCTCAGAGTCAAAAGTTGCATCCGGCCCTTGCGGAAGACGGGATAGTGCATCTGCGTTAGCATGCTGATATGTAGATCTGTAAAGTATCCTGTAACTATAATCAGACAGGAAAAGCGCCCACCTTTGCATCTTACGCGCCGTATTATCTGGGATACGCTTGTGTGGCGAGAACAAGACACCAACGGCTTATGATCAGTAATGATTATGAACTTTGACCCATACAAGTATTCGTTGAATTTTCTCACGCCGTATACAATTGCTAAAGCTTCTTTTTCTATCTGAGAGTAATTCTTCTGGTGAACATTCAACGTTTTTGACACACAAGCAATTGGCCGCTCAACACCCTTAGCATCCTTCTGCGAAAGGACTGCCCCAATACCATATTCTGATGCATCTACAGCTAGTATAGTCGTTCTATCTGGCAAAAAATGTTCCAATTTAACTGCCTGCATTAAATTCTCTTTCAACCTCCGAAATGCCTTGTCACAATCTGCCGACCAATGCCATTTTACGCCTTTCTTACGCAACGCGTTGAGGGGTGCTGCTATTTCCGCCATGTTCTTGATAATTTGCCATAGTAATTAATCTTCCCCAGAAATGACTGTAGCTGCTGCAAATTAACAGGAACCGGAAGCTGCTGAATCGCCGTTGAGTTTTCTCCGGTTGGCCTGATCCCCGAGCTATCCAACACGTGACCTAGATAAGTAATCTGTTCTTTAAAAAAATCACACTTATCCAAGTTAACCCTTAGGCCCCATTCATTTAAAGTCTTTAATAAGAGATTCAAGTTTTGTAGATGTTCCTCCTCCGACTCGCCCGTTACCACTATATCATCTAGGTAGTTGGCGCTGCCCTTCACCTGGGCTGTCAGCGTATGCAGGCAGCGCTGGAAAATAGCCGCAGCTGAAGCGACCCCGAAAGGCAACCGGTTGTATCGGTAAAGCCCGAACGGTGTGTTAATTACCAATAAGTTCGCAGACTCTTCATCTAACGGGATCTGCAGATACGCGTCCCGCAAATCTATTTTTGAAAATCTCTGCCCGCCCGCTAGCTTCTGAAAAAGCTCTTCTGCTCTGGGGATGGGGAACTGCTCTACCATGAGTTGCGCATTAACGGTGCTCTTGAAATCTCCGCACATTCTAATTTTACCGTCTTTCTTTTTTACTATGACTACTGGAGTTGCCCATGCACTAGTACTGACGGGGGTCAAGACGTCCAAATCTACTAACCTGTCGATTTCCTTTTTTACTTTATCTTTCACTGCCAGGGGAACAGGTCGTGCTTTAAAAAATTTAGGGGTGGCATCTTTCTTCAACTGCAAATGCGCCTCAAAAAATTTGCATTTTCCCAATTGCTCCGAAAAAACTTCTGAATTCAAATCTATCACATTCTTTACCTCCTTTGGCAGGGCGCTAGTCTGAATGACAAACGCGTCCTGAACCGTAAATCCAAAAATTGTGAAAACATCCATTCCTAGAATGTTAACCGCATCACGACTGTCCACAACCACCAGTGTTACTTGTCTTTCCATCGCTTTGTATTTCGCTAGCAGGCTTATCTTACCTTTCGTCTTGATTCTCTGTCTAGCATATCCATAAAAAACTGTGTTCAGCGAGGCGCAAGGCGGAGAACCCAGCTGCTCATAAGTAGTCATGCTTATTAGAGTTGCTGCTGCACCTGTATCCACCTGGAATAATACAGATTTACCACCTATTTCCAAGTTTACAACAATTTACTTTTGTCATCACACTGCATAAACTGAATAAATACAATCCCATCCCCTTCATCGATGCCTCTTTCTTGCCGCTGGCTTTCGGCATAACCACTGCTGCGTCCTTCTCTGACGTGCCCGCCTCACCTCATCGATGTCCATTTCTTGTCGTCTGTTTTCAGCAGAACCACTGTTGCACACTTCTCTAATATGCCCTTTCTTACCGCACTTGTAGCACTCCGCTCTGAGGAATCTGCAAACCTTCCTGTCGTGACTAATAAAACACTGTCTACAAGACTTCAATAGCTTGCCTCTGCTGGTGGAAGGACTTTTCTTCTCACTGCTGCTTCCTGCTTCGTGGCTTGGCTACCCAATTTTCCTCCTGTACACTCATTTCCTCTACATCTCTTGCTGCTCTATCGCCTAACGTCATCTGATGCGCCGTATGCTTCGTTACCTCATACGATGTTGCTAATTTTAAGGCGTCTTCCAAAGACGGGTTGTTTTTGTTGCAATAATGCCCACCGAACTTCTTTTTCCGGCGTATGCATTACCAACATGTCCCGTATCAATGACTCCGCATACGATTTCTCTGTGTTGCATTCAAACGCAACACGCTTAGCCAAACCCTTCAACTCCGTCGCCCAATCGGCATGCGTTTGGCCTGGCTTCATTCTGGATGAATAAAACTTGTAGCGTGCCGCCACTAAATGCGTCTCCCTCGAAAAATGAGCTAGCAGCCGCTGTTTAAGTATATCGTATGACACCTGCGAAATCTCTTCTTCCTTGCTTAACTTACGTACAACCTATTTAACGGTGCGCCGATTGTGGCCAGAAAAAATGCTCTTTTACGAGATTCCTCTTTAATATCATAGCATAACAAATGTTGCTCCAATCTGGCCACATATTCTTCGCAGGTTTCCTCTGCTGCATCGTAAGTTGCGAACGGCGGGGCTGGGCTGCTCGGTCGTGAGGAAATTGCCGCTTGCTGCAATGTCTGCACCATCATCGCCATCTGCCTGCTGCTGTTGCTGCTGTAGACACGCCATCAGTTGTGAAAATTGTTCCGCGTTCATTCTCCTTTTTACTCGTCGCCACTGTTATAACTCAAAAACACTCACTTTCCATAAGAATATTATTTACAAAATCTGGGCCAACTCGGCCGCTATGTACAGTTACCACAAAACTTCATATACAAAAAAACAATATGCCATCTGGCTGAAACCACGCCGAGCGCTCTACTGCCGGTGATCCTCCGTCGGCGTCCTTTTATTTGGGCCAGCTCCCGCGCAAGGCTTCCCGCGGCTTCCCCTGATTGGCCGGTTCACCAGTGCAGCGGAGCCCAGGTAACAGGCGTGGCTGGTTTCTGAGCACACCCTTGGCGCGCTTGACGAAGCTCAGCGCGCCTGATGCCGACGCTCTGTGCTGCGCGCTGCCGGAGGCGGGAACATGCTGCCGGCGCTCTTTGCCGCGCAGTTAGCGCGGCAACTTTGAACTGCCGTCCGCATACTACAAGTTGTCTATGAGATTTGTCCGTATAAAAATATGATAATAAACGTCAAAAACTGTGTATTTTCGAAACTGTATCAGAGATAAATAGTGGTAAAAATGGTACAATGGTGACGGTGATAATCATGAGAGTTATCTATGTGGTTCTGGTGACGGTAGTGGTGATGAAGGGGTCGGTAATGACGATTATATTAGTGGTGACTGTGGTAGTAATTCTGATTGATGATTCCGGACACGTCAACTGCTAAGGTTATTAGTTCCGTAAGTGTAGTGCACGTTTCCCCCCTCGGGAAATGGTGGTGATCTTCTCCCGCTGGATAGTGAGTTCCGGCGCCGCCCTACCTGTCACCTAGCGGTTTTTTCCCAACCAGGTATCTCCCACCAGAGGGGGGCTCTGAATAATTCCGGGACAAGCTCTAAGCTCCCATTTGGTCTCTCACCATGTGTGGTGGTGTAGGGCATGTAAGTGTAAGTTTATGTAGTTAGGCGTGAGGATGGAAGAGGAAGAAAAGATCGTGCGAGGGTCATTGCTTTTTTTCAGGATACTGCTCCGGCATTCGCCTGGTGTTGATCGTAGAAACTACGGGAAACCTATCAATCAGAGCAGCCGGCTGGTAGAACTCCCCTCCAGACAACTGCTGAATTCGATTTACCTGCCAAGCTAGTGACGCAAATCCTGCTACCGTCCGGGACTCGAACCCCAGGACCACCCGGTCACAGGCACCGCAGTGACGTCAGTTGAAGCCCTGAGCGCGTGGCACTTTGGGGCGCTGCCAATCGCGGAGGATGAGGCGGGGCGAGGCAAGGAGCACACGGGCGCGTACGGGCCGCCGAGCACAGCAGAGCAGAGCAGAGCAGGGCAGGGCAGGGCGGGACCACGCAGGCAGCAGATTCGAATTGGAAATTCCTCGTGCGGAATGTCCCGGAGCAGGCGCCGCCGCCGCCGCTGCGCGCCCACGATTCTTGGGCCGCCCCCCACCCACACTCGCTCCAACCAGAGCCACCAAAAGCTCTTCTTCCCTCCCCTCGCAGATGTTTCCCGCAGGCCACTTCAGGCTCGTGCGCGTCAATTGACTGCACATTACACGGAACAGATTGATGGGGCAAGGCAACGCGTGGTAATATTTCACGCCGCGCTAGGGATTCTTTTCTAAAAAAAAATGCTTACTTCCAGTGACGTATCTCCATGAAACTTTTTTTTTCTGGAAGGGAAAGTTTTGCACATTCAGGTGTAGTAGTTCAGGGTAGGTTTCAAGGGTTTTCGGAACCTTCACTTGCTTACGTGACTCAGGGTATCAATTGAGGTCTCTGCAGTTTCTCTGATCGGGAGGTCCTGGGGTTCGAGTCCCAACGGTGACATAATTTTGACACTAGCAGTTAGTTCAAACTCAGCGGCTGTTTGGAAGACAATTCTAACGCGTGGCTGTTCTGATCGGTAGTTTTACGTGATTTCTCCGATCGACATCAGGTGAATGTCGGGATAGTAGACTAATAAACTGGCCACGGACCATTCGCGATCTATACTCTCTCTTTCTTGTCCTATCCTCACCCCTTAATTACATTCACTTGCACGTACATATACTACACTACCACACATGGGGGACCAGTCGGGAGCTTAGAGCTTGTCCCGTATGAAGTGGTGCCTTACTGGTGGGAGATATCTGATTGAGTAAATCCCCACAATTACACATGTAGGTCGGCGGCGGATCTCGCTATCCAGCTGGTAAGATCACTATCTCCCACGATAAAACATGTGCTACACTTACGAGACTAATGCCCTTTGCCGTGTACACGCCCGGAATCACTAATCAATCAATCGGATCCCATGTAAAATAATAGAAATGTCATTTTTCAAGACACAAAAATGATAGCATGAGAAGTATCGTAAGAATATATTGATACGTAACACAAGGAAACCATCGGAAATGAAAAAAACATCACTTTCAAAATAATCTGTTTCCTTCATTAACTAATGACATTATTTAAATGAACTCCATCTAATCATTCTTATTTACTCCTTAAATCTGACCAGGACATTTACTACTTTTTTCTGGTTACTTTGAACATTTTTATACACACTAAAGAAGGAATGTTCAGCTACATTCAAAAATAATTGGAGAGACAGTCGCCCTGAGCTGGGAAGCACTTTTGACCTAGTTTTCTCGACCCCGAAGAAGTACGTTAACCACTATTTATCCCATCATGTAATAACTATCCATTAATTTAATACATCAGTTTAATACATATTCATAAATTTCATGTATTTATCGGTAAAACGAAAGATTTAAACGTACTCTTAACCAATGACTGTCAAGTATTGAACATTTTTAAAAGGATCTCTCTATGTCAGCATTCTGTCTTATTAAAAACAAGTGCGTTATTCAATATTTTAATGTTCTTTGTGAAGAATATGTGAGTAGATCCGTGTGCCACATTAATAAACTCCATATTATTTAAAATAAGTGCTCAAAAAAATAACCAAAGCTCCGTGGTTTATAAGTAACGAACATCTACATAGAGAATTAAAAATATAATATATTCAAGACTATATTATCAAGATTTCAAAAACCTTCTATGAGTTATTACCAGAATCCCCAGCAACAGCAACTTAGGTATCTAGGCATCTAGATGCATCTAGAGCATCTAGATTAGGCATCTAGGTAAAAATTACAGCCCACCACAGAGAATTCACTCACGCTACCCTAAAGACATTTTAAAGCCTCCCTAACTATCTGAAAATATTATATCTTGCTCTCTCTCTCTCTTTATTACACTATCACACACATACAACAATACCAACGATTGATTCACAAACTAATTTGATTTACAAACTAATTGACTAACAAACTTATATAGGAAGTGTATTGACAGACCTGAGGATGGTTTATTCTAAAACATAATTGAATATGCAAACGCCCTTTATAGGTAGAAATGCCGAACAAGAAAAATTAAAATTAAAAAGAAAGAATCAGTGCAATTATTGCGATTATTATTTGTTTCTATGGGAAAACTAGACATTTTTTATACTACAAAAAGAAACTCAAACTTATATGCGATATTAATGAACAATAAGTAAAAAAACAAAAATTAATAAATAAAGTAAAAGGATTTTTTACTTCCGGAGTTATAACCCAGAAATTATTTTAATTTCAAACAAATTCTAAATGATCAGCCATTACAGACCTTATAACACGAAGTGAAACATTCCATTTCCAAAATGATTGAACGAAATCGAACTGGAAAATAAAGAGAAAAGAAGTAATCCTCCACAAAACAAATTCCTTGAAGAGCTATTCGACAATTACAGTCATGTTTCGAAGTATTTCCACTTCATCAGTGTATCTACAGAAATGAAAAGGACAATCAAGTAACGCGATCAACATGACACGTGGTGTGCACATTGCACGGTTTGCAGAAATCCAACTGTATCACGGCAGTGACTAATACATTTCTGTTCTAGAATTTCACATTCCAGCTTCTGTAAGAAAGCGAAGTGTGTTCTGAACGTAACCGCTTCCTCGCTTTAACTCTTCTGTTCGCCAATGGCCACGGAGTCGGGCTGCTTGCGGCAGACGTCCCGCCGCCACGGCCGCCGCCGCCGCCGCCGCCGCCGCCGCCGCCGCCGCCGCCGTCGCCGCCGCCGCCGCCCGTTTCGCCCTCTCGCCTCCTCCTCGGGCGCGCTTCATATTTCGTCCTTTGATCTTGGTAACATGCCGGGAACAATGGGCCCCCGCTGAACCGCCTGCACGAAAAGGAACCGCCAACGGCGGGGCTGCAGTGACCACAGCGCTGGTGGTGATGGTAGTCATGGTGATGGTCGAAGAAATATGACTGATGATGCTGGTGCTAGTAGCAGTAGCTGAGTGGTGGTTAATGCCGTCGGCACGTAGTTTATACTTCGGTTTTTCTTTCTTGACGCGTGGGAGGGGGGGTTGTCATGAAAATGGAATATCTCACGGTATTTCGCATCGTTCTCGGTTTTGCCGCTAGGAGTTGTATGATTGCGACTCTATCGAGCAGTGCTGGCGATCATGCTACTCCTAGCGGCACAACCGAGAACGGCGCGAAATACCGCGAGATATTCCATTTTGATGAGACACCCCCACGCGCCAAGAAACAAAAATCTAAGTATAGAGATAATGATAGGCATTTTGGCAGGGAGTTCGTCAAATGGTGATAAATGGGATGGGGGTCGTGGTGACTTAGTGATGTGGTGATAATGTTTATATAATGATGGTCTAACAATACTAATGTTGATCTCGTGATGAGATGATAATAGTATAAATGTTGATCTGGTGATGTGGTAATAATGGTACTAATGGTGATCTGGAGATGTGATATTAGTATATGGTGATCTGATGAGACGGCGGTAATGACCGGACGAGGCGGCCATACTGGCGATCTTGTCGACCATGTGATAAAGCGATCATACGACTATACGATTCTTTTATTATGTATTCCTGTGATTGATCCTGTAATCTTGTGATCGAATAATCGTGTTATTCTGTTAGTAGTGATGTGACAATGAACGTTGGGATATTGGGAAAGAAAGACGTGGATGAGATGAATGAATGACGAGAGAAGATGGAGACTGAAATGTTGGAGATGCAGTGAATATAAACAGAAAGTATTAAGAGGTGTAGGTAACAAAAGAAAGATGTTGAATGACATGTAAATTTGAGATTGCTAGAAGGTAAAACACAAGAAGATGGGACAGAAGATGTGAATGAGGACTCTAGGAGATTGATGAGGATGAAAGAAGGACGAGTGCAGGGATGAGAGAAGGAAGGGAGAAAGTGGATATGAGGATGAAAGTAAGCAAGGAGGCTAGTTTGAAGGATACGATATAAAACAGAATGACTGTCATTATATCAGTGTGGGTGTCGACGTCGGTGAAAAAGGAGAAGGAGATAAAGTAATGGAATGTGGAAAAAAACAGACATAAGGATGGTATAAAGCAGACAGGGTTTCAGAATACTTGGTAATGATGCAGTAGCAATTTGCAAACCGCGAAGAGAAATAATAAAATATTAGTGCAGGAATGAAAGATGGAATTAGGGTATAAGAAATCACTAAGCTAAATGAAAGCTTACGAGTCATCGAGAAAGGAATGTTGGTGGAAACGAAGTTAAAATGCTCTACTGCGAAATTTTTTTTAATGCTCCAGAATTAAAACCCATAATCCAGGAAATTATTTCAAGTTTGTGAAGATATTTGAACAGCAAGTAAAGATTTGAAGGGCTCTTTCGCTATTGGTGAGTTTTCGGTTCTTTCGTACCTTTAATGACTGATTTATGAAGCTATTCATGAAATGAATCACGCACAAAGTTTTTGCGTAAACTCGTAAAATGGAAAAAAGTAATGCAAATTGTTGAAGGGAAGCTTTGAGCCTTTTATAAAAAAATGTTAATATTTTAGCTGTATCTACAAATGGTTACACATTTGTAGCCCCTGTTGACAGTTCGACTGCTCAGGAAATTAATTTTTCTTTCAGGTGTACAATGACACATAGCTTAAGTAATCGATGTTGCTTCGATACGTCCTAAATAATCTGACAAAAATAACGTTTCTCAAAAAAGAAATCTCACATATCCCTTGATTTCAATTGCCCTAATATTTGTTCTTAAATTAATGAGTTTTTTAAGTCAAACAAATAACAAAAATATTTCCGTGTGTGTGAAAATTAACATCATGGATAATTTATTCTTACATTCATTATTATTTACATTCTTACATTTATTGACCTTCTCAATTATATTGTAATTATTTTATTCTACATATGATATTATAGAAATACATTTTGAAATGCATTTCCATCAACCCTCACTTTGTTTTTGAGAATTGTTTGAGAGAAATTAAAAACAATATATCTTTACAAAATTATGAGATATATTTAAATAACTATTTATTAAATTATTATTTTAATAAATTAAAACTAAATAATTATTTATTATTATATATCTAATAAAACTTATAAAATATTGACCATAATTTAATATGATAAAATATCGATTTTACT
Source organism: Acheta domesticus (assembly GCA_031308135.1). Classification (NCBI taxonomy): domain Eukaryota; kingdom Metazoa; phylum Arthropoda; class Insecta; order Orthoptera; family Gryllidae; genus Acheta; species Acheta domesticus. Next base: position 78,654,855 of record JAHLJT010008756.1, read on the forward strand.
TTCTTGCATACTGCATTCGAAGTATACAGAAAATATTGTAATTCTACAGAAAACATTACGATTTTTTGACAGAACAACTCTTTTTATGGGACCTGACAACAATTAAGAAGACAATTATTGTTCCTATATGTAGTAAATAACTTTCTCTAACGCGGTGTGTAGCCAGAATTTATGTTTTGTGGCTCCCAGAAACGGAAAAGTTGGTTTACGGGAAAAGGACTTACCTATCCGACCGTCTATCCATCAATGCTAAACCATAGGTAATTTTTCATCAAATTTAAGATTGTTAATTAATCTGTTGATATCGCGATTCCTTAAATACGGAACGCATATTTTTAATTTGGGGGATCTTTACAGAATTTACAAAGACATTTTAAAAATTGTCTCAAAAATCGCTCCAACTTTTAAAACATTGTTTCTGAAATATTACATTTATAGTATATTTATGTATATTTATAAAATTGGCCCAGCTCCATTATACGTTAAACCATCAAAATTATCGAAATTTGCAAAAAATTAATATTTTAGTCATCCTACTACTAGAATATTGCAGATAAATTTTTCTTAATGATATATATTCTTCAAAATTAAATATTTAAATGAGGTCATGTACATTTAAAAAAATATGAGTAGTTCTTGCGTAATTTTACGTGATATCAAAGCAATAAAAAAACAGATTTTTTAAAAATACTCCAACTTTTTCTTTAATTATTTTTGCCGTTGATTGAAAAGTACACTTACAAAAATGGCTGAGGTCCAATTTTCGTTAAACTCTCTCTATTTTCAAAAATTGCAAAAATTACAAATAATGTGAGAACGTTTATTTCTTGTAACACTACTACTTTAAAATACGAGTCAGGTGTGTATCCTGGCTCAGTCTAGAAATTCTGCTTCATTTTCATAATACGCTTGCTTTCACACCACTGCTATCATTACACGGTTTGTTTCTGCAGAGTCACCTCATTCCAAAGTATGATTTTCTTCCCCTAGATTCCTCGTGAAGTCGAAACGGAAACAATGTCGAAAGAAACGACGTGTGGCGGTGGCGACGGTGATGGCGGCGGCCGAGGGTGCGGCAGGAGTGAAGGTGGTTGTGCGATCGCTCGGAGCCAAATTTAATATCGGGTCCAGAGCGGGTCCCGCAGCAATAAGCTGAGCCGCAGAGGAAGGGCACCATATCGACCCGGGGGACGGAAGACGACGACGACGGCGGCGGTGGCAGCAGCAGCAGGGAAGTGACGAAGGCAATGGCAAAGAAAAGAACGAAGTTGCAAAGCGTGAAAAAGTATGAGGTGGGCAATGTCAAAGGTAGGAACCGATGGAAGATGATGTAAATAGAAAAGTAGGCGGAAGGGGTAGGTAAGAATGGGCCTGGATGAATGCAGACAATTCCGAAATATAAACATTTAAAAGAAGCAAGAAGGCAGTAAGTGGAAGAAAAAGCGAGGACTGACATAGAAGTAACTCCCTAAGGCAAAGCTTACATGAACAAATCTAAATTGTGAATAGCAAAAGAAAAAGGAGAATCCAACTTTCTACATGTGTGAAAATAATGAAAATCTAGATTAAAAAAAAGTTTTGTAGGTGCTTTAGACAACGATCGTTTTGGAATCAATATCAGTAAAGTAACTATCAATATAAGAAAAGTGTGAAGTGTTCTTATTACTAAAGTGTACTTGACAGTGTACATGAATCCATCATTAAAACCATTCAACTAACAAACCTTGGAAAGCTATTATCTGACAACAGCGTAGTCGCTTATATTCTTTTAAGGAGGTCAATTTTTTATTGCTATACGACAATTTCTAGCAAGAACCTAGCTGTGGTCACAGTACTAGTGAAGTATACATTCATGGTTGTGAACCCCATAAAAAAGAAGGCAACGATGATTGAAACATATACCTACCCATACAGAGCATCGAACATCTATCCGCCTACAATGTAGATAAATGCTCCCATCTGCGAAGCAAAATGGAACAGAAATTGATCGCAGTATCTCCAATTCTGCGGCACATTGCGCGCCAAATTGGAGAATAATGTACAACGGAAGTGCATCAACTAGCCGTCTCTATTCTCTGGGTGGTGAGATAGAATATGTTTGAACAAGTCTGTATCTGTGCTTCGGCCACGTTTCATTACAATCTCCATACGTCCGTTTAACAAGCGCACTATGAGCTCTTTGAGAATGGTGCAGTGAAGTCTGCTCCTCTATTTGCAGGGCAAATGTACGTCGAACAGACCAGACGAAATAGACTCAGAAGGATGGAGTATAGGAACGATAATCATAGACGTATTCATGACTGTAAACATGCCACACGCAAATAGTAAACAGGATTGGATCGAACAGAAATGAGTTTTGAGAAGAAGTTGCAAGACACAGTTAATACCTCGAGAAACTTACAGAATTGAATCGGAATAACAGTAATTTGGACATACAAAACTTAAAAGTCTGTCATTGTTAGAGTTTTCGCTTTAGATTAAATAAATGGTATTGCGGATTAGTTTAATGATGATATTAGAAGATCATTTAATTTAGTTATCTATTGCTTTTATAAAATTAATATTACAAGGGTACATACAACTCATTAAATTAGCATATTTATTACAATTTGTGATTAATTCTGTAAGTGCAATCTTTATAGATTGGTAGATAAAAGTCTTTACGATTTACACATTGTGATTGGGTGTCTTAATTTTTTGAATTGTGAATAGTTTTTTCTACGCATTTAACTTCTGATTTCGAAACCAAAGTTAGTTTATGAGTTACCGTTGATATTTCTTGAAGGTGATTTCTTGAAAGTAATTCTAGATTTCATTTTTTTTAACTCGACAATATTCTTGTATAATGTAGTCCCAGTTGAATACACTCTTAACCTCTCTATTGTCTGTTAGATCAACCGATAAAATGTGTTTTCCTTTTTGTGTAAAATATTTATTTTAGTTACTGATAATTTAACACGAATGAGTTCATCTCTGATATCGTTTTCAAAATGCGTAATGACCAAGTACTTAGTTACTACTTATAAATATTTTTCGGTTTGGTATCTACATAATTAATGTAATTTTTCCAAAAAAGAAATTTTTAAGGTTGTGGAAGTCTTCGATTGTGATGATCATTATGTTTAACTGCGTCGTACGGTTATGTCCTTAAGTTGTTTTCAGTTATGTGTTTAATGTCTTCTAAAAGTTTAATATAATTATTAAGAGTGGAACGTTTTTAGGGAGAATTCTGAGTTGAGCACTGAACAGGTTAGTGTTTGGCGACATTCACAATTTCATGTTCTAAATTTTCTAAGATTCCACAACCTTATATAATTAGGATATTGTTTACGTTTCACTTTCACGTGATTGTAATAATTCGTTTCCTGGTTCCACTCTCATATTCACGGATGGTAGTATTTATTGGAAGTGATTCTCGAGATGAAGGACAGGATGTTGGTGAGCTATGTTTTGGAAAACGTAGACTGAGGTTGACGAATCCTCAGTTACGCTTGTTTGCATACCATACTGTTGAGACATTTTCTTGCTGCCAATGCTGAAATTGTCAGTATAGGAAACTTTCCTGATTTCCTTGGACATACTGTAAGTGATGCAGTTGATGTAGTTGTTGACGCAGATAAATTAATTGTTGCTTCTACTGTTGAGTGACAATTTGGTATTAATATTCAACTATTGTAGGTACAATATATCTTCGTTTGTGACCTCTATATCTACCGCAGAATGGCTAGACTGGCTAGACTAGGCTTACTGAAACCAGAGTCTAGTCATGGGGACTTACGTACAAAACATTATTGAATGTGCACTGCGATTACTGATTAATTTTATATGTGAAACTGAGTATTTTGGCTGACAGCTTCCGTATTATAGATTTCTAGTTTCACTAAAACAGTAATACCACTCGAAACATACATGGCGTAACCGTCACTAAGATGTCGCGGTTCGCAACTCTAAGTGCACTGCTCAGTGCAGAAAAGTGACAAGCAGAAATGTGTCACTTTTCTTTCTGTTTTTAAAGTCAATAATGTTAAATTCTTTGAAGAGATTTAATATTTTTAAATATTAATATATTTTATTTAGATTTAATATTATTAAATATTAATCAATTGTGTTAACAGAACCTTAATTGAGTCAAGATCTTCTGGAAATACAAAAGCTTTTAACGACCGTCATGAATCTTGAAAATAGTCAATTAAGTAGCTTTTGACATGTGTTGAGCTTTATTTGTAGCAGATTTCGGAAATGAAATTAATACGAATTGCAATATCTAAGAAATATGAAAGTCAATAAATAATTTTGGCAATATGGTTTCTATTACATCAATTTTCCATATTCATTAAGTTTATTTAGTAGCTGGCTTCTGGCCCTCTAAAGTGCTTGGCAATTCATCGGCCACGCACGATAAATTAAGCTATCGAATCCATAGAAACCAGATAAGAACACACAGGGAACAAGGTTCACAGCTGTACTAATAATTCATCCTACACTACGTCGTACGGAACGATATGACAATTGTTTGTTTTATTCATAAGTCACAAAGAAACAAATGCATCTGGAATAACCTTAATTTTGATCGCCATTGTATATGCTTACCGCTTGTTCGCATTAAGTGAGCTTCGCATAAACACCATCAAGTCTGTAGATCACGGTTATGATGTAGTGAGAAACTTCATGCCATACCTCCTCTCGTTTTCGAAGAGGAGAAAAAAGAGTCTGGTAGTTCTTGATCACGAAATGAATAAAACACGTCATCGTTTACAACCGAGGAGAACCTTATATCAATCGTTTCCATCCCTTTATCACCCTTTTTATGGATGCACTGACCTTTTACTTGAAATGCGGTGACAATCCAGGGTACCTTTATGGCAGAAGATCCTACACTCAGTCCAATAATGTTTCGGGTCACAGACCTACTATATCCATCGTGTCGTTAGAATGAGTGACGTGAAATGGCTTCTGGTAATAAAAAAACAAAAGTTTTACACTTTGTGCATTAAGGAGAAAGAGGAAATGAATTATGATCATAACGAATTAAAAGGGTAGATCTAGTTTATCATATTGGATAATTTATTTGTGTAATTAAGGTGAGCGTTTTATATCGTAAACCGATGTATGAAGAAAATAGGACAGAAATTCACAGAAAATATTGATATCTTAACAGAACGAAAATAAAACTCGACAAGAGGTAAAATAAAGTTAACGGTAAAAATTAACCAAAAGAATAATCTAAAATTATTCTTTCAACCCCTTATCACCAGAATTCTTTTTCTAATCATTATGAGATAATGTTGGCATTATCGTTAATGCTCATTAATACGGAATGCTGAATATTAAACCACTTTACACTAAATAAGTGAATCCGTTATTTTTCAGGTCCTTCAGAGTGAAACCAAACATTACAAGCAATACATAAAATGGTTCACGCGGGAATTTAATAGATCTCAGGAACAATTTACGCTTTCCTTATATAACCTGCAAATATCTTTTAATATTCACTTCAAATTGGATAATTATTCTAATGTGCGAATATTCCTTTAAACAAAATATCATTAAATTGGTTTCACTTATTAAGTGTACATAAAAGGTTAAATTTTGCATTAGTGAACACAAATGTTTGCTGTTGACATTAAACTTTCTCTTTATTTCAAGGAAACATGTTTATTGTTGGAGAAGCAACGTGTAGATAAATTATTCGGTCAAAGGAATTTGCAATACATCAGTAAAAAATAAAGCTTCCTGACATCTTAAACAACGAGGAACAGAAATCGATTGAATAAATACCATTAAGAAAGCCATTAATCTCTGAACATTTATTCTCTTCCTGTTTCAGAAGAAAACATTTCAATAACGTAATGTAGAATAACATAATAGCTTATTTCTGTTGTCTCATCTCAGAAGAAAATGCAGACAGGAACAGATGACTAATACCAAGTAATTAGCCAAGTGGTAGTAAAAATTCTGTAAATGATATGTTCCAACTATTGACAAAACATACGCGAAATCTATCGAATAGTACCTCAATCCAACGTTCCATTTCAAAAGTTCGTGTAGAAAAATATACGTAACCTACATTAAAAATAAGAATTATATCACACACAAAATTTAAAAAAAGCAATGAAATATATTGTTCTCCATGCTTATATGTAATTTCCTTATCTTAGAGTATCAGATAATAAGATTAAGGTAGGTGTATAATATCCAATGCTGGTGGGAAATGACACGTTCGTACTTTGCAGCAAATCTGCAGAATACAGTAATACAGGAAATTCGTATATTTGAAACTTATTACAATTCACTGCTGGAGAAATGTAACATGTGTCCCCTTTTCCCTATGAAATAAAAAGCTGTAACACAAATATTTTTTAACAGATCCATAATCTTTGCCAAATTGATACCATCGTGGGGAGTGGCCTACCCTATTTTTGAAGCTTAGGATCTACAAGAATTCTCTAGAACACGCGTGGCAAAAACCAATGGTTCTCCGAACCACTTTGATTATGTAAAACCTCATAGCAAAGCCGCACTTTAGTTAGACATGTACTTCAAAGTGTAATAAAAATGTAGTGTTATACCATCATTTAATGTAATTAAGTCTTAGGTCTTAATTAATGAGACACTTCTTTCACCTTTCTGGAGAGAGAAACGTTTCAATACGTGTAATAAAAATGTTTAAGGGACCGGAAAATTTAAGATTACGACCACATAAGACGCACGGGTCCCGGTTTGGCTAAGGCGTGTAATAATGAAGAAGAATCCATTAACCTAGCATGGTTCTGGCCATATTTACACCAAAAAGTTCTATTACATTTACATTCCAAGATGGTTCTACTAGAACTTGTAATAATTCAATGTGCACATCAATTAAATCACACATGTTTCTGTGTTCCTGAAAACGTTCAAACCAATCCAGTAACGAGTTCTGGAATTTATCCACATTATGTTGGTTATTTTTGTTTGAGCCATAATATTACGACATGCATAAACAGTCAGATCGTACTCGAGAGAAGCATCCGACCAAACAAGTCAGCTAGCCGTTCTCACTGCTTCCCCGATCGTATCCTCAGAGGAACCTTTAACGTAAGAAAGCTTCCTCGCGCATTTCCCGAGTGGCACAGAAAGACCTGTCGTATCTTCCCGAACTTTCCGCAAGGTCTCAGTCAAGACCGCGGTGAAGCGCGTGGAAATAGAGCGGCAGAAAACAACCTCGACTGTATCAGGGCAGCAGTAAACTCGACCACGCGCCGATGCAGGCTGCGAACGGCGGCGGCGGCGGCGGCGGCGGCGGCGGCGGCGGCGGCGGCGCGAGTGGCGCAAAAAGCATTACGCGACGCTAACGCCGACAGACAAAGGCTCGTTCTTCGCAGATCGTGCGGAGGACGACCGACCGGCCCCCTCCCTCCCACTCCACCTCCCACCACCACCCCGCCGCGTCCATTTCCACTTCCATTCCCAGCCCAGACTCCGCACCGACCCGTCGCCGTCCCGCCACGGACCTGCCCGTACTCCGCTCCATACTCGTTCACACTCCTGCCGCAGCCCGACGCGGACTGTTCTCGACCCACTCTGACCCACCCTTAGTGCGTCAACTGGTGTCACTGCAGTTCCTGTGACCGGGAGGTCCTAGGTTCGAGTACCGACGGCGGCAGGATTTTCGACACTAGCTTGTCAGCTAGATCGAATTCAGTTGCTGTCTGGAGGAGAATTCTAGCGGCCGGCGGCTCTGATCGGTAGTTTTCCGTGGTCTCTCCGATCAACACCAGGCGAATACCGGAGCAGTACCCTAACAAACAGGCCAAACACGCGCGATCTTTCCTTCCTCTTCCTTGTCCTATCATTTCCTCTCACACACACACACACACACACATGAACTACACTACCACACATGCCGGGAGACCGGTCGGGAGCTTACAGCTTGTCCCGGCTAGGGCGGTGACCCACTGGTGGGAGATACCTGGTTGAGGGGAAAACCCCACTAGTCAACGGTAGGTCGGCGCCAGATCTCGCCATCTAGGAGAGAAAAGTTCACCGCCGCCTCCCGAGAAAAACATACACACTACACTTACGGGATTAATGATCTAAGTAGTTGACGCGCCACGAACCAATCAATCAATCAATCTGACCCACCATCTCCCCGTCCTGTCATCGACTCACCCCGCCATGTGCACGGCCCATCCCATTCTGCTTCCATATTACACAGTCCTGAACCCGTCCCATCCCGACATGACGCGTCCCGTCCGCTTCCTATTCCGTCCTGTCGCAGACTCTCCGTTCTGTCTCTCCCCCGCCATGTCCCACCGCGACCTATCCCAACACTTTCCCATTCTGACACCGACCCACCCCGCCATGTCCTCGGCCCATCCCTTTCCTCTCCGTCCTGACCCCGTCCCAAATCTCGTGACTCATCCCAACCTCTTCCCGAATCGTCCTGTCCCCGTCCCGCTCCGCTCCGTTCCGTTCCGTCCCGTCCCATCCTGTCCCCACCCTCACCTACTCCCATCCCATCCTAACGTGTACCAGCAACAACCCCGTTTTGTCCCGGTACTGTCCCGCCCCATTACTGCCCGCCCATCTCGTTCCCACCTGAACCTCTCCCTGCTTCGACCTGTCCCCACCCCGTCCTTTCCCTGTGCCATCCCATCTCCACTTCATTTCTTCCCCCTCTACCTTCCCCGATCGAACCCGCCTCCAACGAAACCCGCCTCTCCGTGTTCCATCCCATCCATTCTGCCTCCATCTCCTCCTTCGCCTGTCTCTAATACCACTGTTACTGTCTCCACCATCTTCACCGTCTTCGCGTTTTCCTGCACTTTTCACGGCAATTTATATTCATATCCCTAAACACCGTCTTCGTCGTCATAATCTCAAACGTACGCATCCATCGCTTTCAATACATCAATCTCGAACCTCCTCCAACACCATTACACCATCTTTGTGTTTATCCCTGGTACCAACTCCGCCGTCGTCTCGTTGAGGTCTCATTCACACACACGTCCTTTCCATGCGCTCTCTCCCAAGCAACGTCTTAGCAAGTCCAGAGTAAGAGTCAACGTCAAAGTCAAGGTTGTCAGCATTACCAAAGACATGTCTACCTAACCTATGCCGTAACACTACTTTTATAACCGCTGCCACTACAGCCGTGTGAGGATGGTGTGACGTCCTCGCTGGCAAAAGCCGAACGATAAATTAATGACGTCAGGAAGCGAGACGCACGCGTTTAGAGTAAACGCATTCCAGAACTTTTCAAAATATTTGTCTTGGAAACCGTTACTACTATTTACTCAGATATGTCTAGCGCTACAGCAACACTAGTAGTCTACAGAAGCAAAAATACTGCTGAACTAAATCACAAAAAAAAAGGTTATCCACAAAGTAAAAAGCACACAACAATAACAACAAATAAAATCTCGTATAACACTGCAATAAAATTAATATTTAAAAAAATAGTTTCGCAAATATTGTAAAAACATAGTAATATATTTAAACATTACAAAAGATTTTACATACCTGCCAAGAATATCACATAAACGTATTGTTCATAGTTCAACGAAAATAACAAGTATTTAATGGCGGCGGTGTCTTCCTTTGGTCCTTGTCACATAAGTAGTAAGCACAGACACTAAGCCTGATGATTCAGTCGATACGAGCAATATCAGAATGAGGCGGAATGAGACATTCAAATATTGGAATTCTTCAGTCAAAATCGAAATGTTTTGGGATTTTTCATGAGTTATTAGTTGCGTAACAAAATCATAGGCACTTCTTACTTAGCCGGAGACTGCTCAGATTTCTTATAATTTTTGTGCGCTTTGGAACTTAGTAATATAAATTATTAACATGTGTCAGCACCATACACTTTTTCGATTGCTATTGCAGCCATTTATCCACATAACATTATTCTTCTATTGCTTCCTAATTAATTCTTTCAAAGCCTAATAATGCAGTGCTGATAATTTAAAGATTTTATCAAGTTTAAAGCCATTCATTCTTTATTTAGAGTAAAATGCTTATTTAACCAAACGTCGAAAATGAAACGACGGCACATACTGAAAACATAGAAATCAGGAATAAAGGAAGGAAAATAGTGAGTGTAGAAAGAAAACAAACAGAATTGAGAGGACGTAACTACAGATAGAAATCTCAAAAATATGCTTAAGAAATGAAAAACAAATCAGAGTCAGAATAATAATTTAGAAAAAAAAAGAACCTTCTCCCCTCCACGACAACGTATTTCATAAAGATCTGAGAAACCGTTTCTTTGCTAGCGTTGCGCACGCCGAGATCGCCCCCCAGCGGTCCCGAGCATTGAACGGCGCTTTCGCCGCTCAGTCGCGGAAACACTGCGAGCAGCCTCCAACTGAACCCCGAACTCACGTCCCCCTGGCTGCCTTCCAAAACCGCCGCCGCGGTCCTGACGCGCCCTGTCTCTTCCCGCTTCCGCACCGCCCCGCTCCAGCTCTGTCTCCCTTCTCGCTTCTCCCTCACGCTGCAACTCCGCTTCATCTCTGCTAATGTTGCTGCACCCGATTCAGATCTTGCTCCCGATCGCCTCACAGATCCCGCTCCAGTTCGCGCTTCTTCTCCCAATCCCGCTTCCAATCCCGCTTCCAATCCCGCTCCCAATTCCGCTCCCAATCCCGCTCCCGATCCCGCTCCCGATCCCGCTCCCGATCCCGCTCCCAATCCAGCTCCCAATCCAGCTCTCAATCCCGCCCCCAATCTCACTCCCAATCCCACTCCCAATCCCGCTCCCAACCCCGCTCCCAATCCCACTGCCTCTCCGCTCCCATTGCCGCTTCTGTTCCCGATCACGCTTCCGGTCTCGTCACTCCCGTTCTCGTTCCCACTCTCATTCCCAAACCCGCATCCGCTTTTGCTCCTACTCCAGATCCCGATCCTGATCCCGTTCTCGCGCCCACTCCTAGTACCGAAACCGTTCTAGTGGTAGTGTTCTTGCTGGGCGCGTCACCAACTCCGATCTTTAGACCCGAGATTTTCTCTCCGCCGGGTAACTCTCCAGCGGGGCATCGCCCCTGCCGAGACAAGCTCCGACCTTCCGTCTGGTCTCCCAACATGTGTGTCAATGTAGTACACGTAAATGTGGGTAAGGGGGGAAAAGAAGAGAAGGGGATTGAGAAAGGAAAGGTCGCGCGCCGTCGATGGCTGTTTGTGAGAGAGCTACTTCGACGTTTGCCTCGTATTGATCGCGGAAATGTCGGGAATCCACCCATCAAAACAGCCGATCGTTAGAATTCTGCTCCTCACAATGACTGAAATCGATCCAGCCACGCAGCTAGTGTCGAAAATTTGCCTCCGCCTTGACTCGAACCTTAGGACCTCCCAATTCAACGACTTAGCACGGGCAGAGGGGCATTGCTAAAGAGCTACCTCAGCGTGTCCCACTCGCGAGGGCTGTGACACGGGCGAACGCAGGGTTGAACGCACGCGGCAGCCGCAACATTACTTCCGGGTTCAAAGGTCTCCGTGCAAGCGGTCATGGAGTATCGGCAATGGAAATGCATTCGCCCTCCCGGCGGCCAGCTCGTGCACGAAGTGGCGCAGGCTTGTTTTGCGCCGGCGACACAAACAAATCGCAGGTTTTTCACATTTGAATGACATTATGCACCAACACACACATAACGCCACACCACTACCTTTGCATTCGAACGGAGTAGCATGCGACACGTTTGCACTCAATCTTCGGGTGCTGAAAAGTTTAGAGACAAATTACATTCCTACCTGGGAAACTATCGAAGTTTTTTTTGATATTCATTGTTCTTAACGTTATTCAAAACTGATTATTCAAGCGGCAGTCCATCGGAACTTTCCAAGAGCGTTTATAAAAACGTCCGATGCGTTACTTAATAGAGACTGCAGAATAAGTTGTGCAAAAATACCAAAAACAATAAACTTTACTGAGAAAGAAAAGAAGAGTTTTACCATAAGTTCATTTAATTTTTCTTGTTCGTGTCAGGTACATCAAAAAATAACGAGAAGAATCAAGACAATTTGGAGATAAAGAAAGTGTGTGCAATGTATTCTTGTAAATATTAAAAGAAATGAATGAAAGGAATGAAAATGGAATGAATGAAAGAGAAGTGGTTGGAACATCAAAATGATGATGTATATTAAGTGAAGAAAATGAAAAATTCATACCCAAGAATACAAGCATTTTGAAACCGCGATGAACATAATACATGCTACGATGAAAAAATGAAAACTTGTTTTAATACACGTGTTTTTTTATTGAAAGTAATGAAAAATTATGAATAATGAAAGTAATTAAAAAATTGAAAGTAATGAAAAAAGAAAAAACGGAAATTTGATAAGAGAAAATGATAGAAAGTAGGTTGGAAATTTGAGAACATCGGAAGTGCATAGAATTTCAGAAAGTAATGTAAATCCGTAATATTTGACGATAAAAGATAAAGTAATAAGTAAACGAATAAATAGTGAATACGTTTTACGTTTTTGGCAAGCCTAAGAAGTGAATTTGAGTACCACTGTGCGACATAAAATCGCGTTCGTTAAAGCGTTACGAAAAATAAGTAAATTATTTTTATAAGAAAAAAACGAAATATAATTATTTTAAAACAAAATTAGAACACATATTGTAAATTACAAAAAAATTTACGAGCTAACACAACTCCCATAAAATATGAAAAAAGGAATGACACGACACAAAGTATGTCACCTCTCAGTTCCAATTAATATAAGTCACTTCTCAAGATTTCAAAAAGCGCCTTTTGTTACCAAACTTCCCGAAACCGAAAAGAAATACGAAAAATAAACCTGCTGTAATAGCAGATGAAAACTCACAATTTCAATCAAATCGGCTTGGCAGAAAGAAGAGCTTAGTATTCCAAAACTTTGTATTGTGTTCCCGATTTCTAAATTTAAAAATAACATAAAATCAAGTGAAAAATTCACGGAGACAGTGAAATGAAGATTATCAATTACACTCTTGATGTTTTCCGAAGGTAGATTTACAGAAAATCCTAGTGTTGAAGGTTGAAAATTCTAGTTCGCAACCCTAGTCTGCAATCGGCAGATAAAACTTCGAATCTTTATATACACCAAAAGTTGCACTTCTTATCCTTAAGCGAAAATAAACAAAACACAAATAGCAAGAAATACGAACACGAAATGATCGCAGAGAACGCCAAAAGAGGCGTCCAGGCGTCCCCCAAGGAGGGGTTCCACTCACCGACATTGCAGAAAATCCAAGTGTTGGGGAAGTTCAGGGTGTCGATCTGTGCGTGCGCGGAGGAGGCGAGCAAATTCCGGCGCGCGCGGGCGCACCCTTAGGGCCGTCGTCGTAGTCGACGAAGCCGCGCTGAGCGGCGGCGGCGGCGACGGCAGGCGGCGGGGGCGGCGGCGGGGGCGGCAGACGACGCGCGGGTTCACCACTGCGAACCCGACGGACCGTCGACAAACCTCCTCCTCCTCCTTCTCCTCCTGGTCCTTCGGCAGAAGCTCGCAAGAGACCGTCTTCTCCTCCGGAGAATCTTTCTTCTCCCCCCCGTCGGTCAGCGGGGCGGAGGTGGAGAGGGTAACAAAAACCGTGATATATATATATATAAAAAAAAATAGATATATACTCGACGACACGAACGTGCGGAAACGACAAACGCGCACCACCGCAGTCCCGCACCACCTCCACCCACCTCCACCACCACCTCCACCTCCCACCTCCTCCTCCACACCTTCACGCGGCTTTGTGGGGCGCGCTTCCGCAACGGACTGCCGGCGGGTGCCGGTCGCGGGCCCGAGCGCCCGTCGTCGACGTAGCCGCCGCCGCCGCGCCGCGAGCGCCACCACCGCCGCCGCCGCCGCCCGCCGCCGCGCCGGCCGCGCCCGAGCGCCGGCGGAAACACACGAGCGCCGCGCTGGGCGCGGTCGCTAGGAGACGACGCCCGGCCGCACTGCAACACCCGGCGCGCCCGCCCCCGCGCCCGTCGCCGCCGCCGCCGCCGCAGCCGCCCACGCACAGTGCGGATTTTTACTCATCCACGCGGGCGAAAACCCACGCGACGAGGTGGATGGGAAAACTGACTCGGGAATGGGTTTGCACCTTGTGCTTGGGCACGTTAACATCAGCTGCTTGAAGCACAAATAGCTAATGGAGACGTGTTTTTGACACAAGCTATATAGCTGGGTTGATTGATTGTTAGTGATTCCAGACGCGTCAACTGCTCAGGTCATTAGCCCTTAAATATAACGCAAGTGTTTTCCTCATGAAGTGGCGGTGATCATATCTCTCTAGTAGTGGTGATTTAGGAATCGCTTATCGAAAAACATTAGAATGTTTTAAAGACACGTAGAAAGTGCTTTCAATGTGAAAGTTTTCTAAAAGTTCAAATTTTAATTTTGTAATACGTACCTACGTCAAGTTCATTACGACCCTGTCTAATCATATTGGTGAATATTATATGCATGTTTTAATAAATACTTTAAAAAATAAAAATTGTAGATAACATAGCTTTTTGAAAGAGAACGAGGGTTCCGTCAATTTCACATCTTAGTTCAAAATATTTTGTAACAAAAGAAAGCGCAGCAATCACGATGATATCTAGAATCACAAAAATCACTAAGAATAAGCATTCATATCAAAATATTGTTTTGAAGAAATGTAATAACGATATATTTTTGTTGTATGTATAATTGAGTTAGTTCAAGTCAGTTTTTAATATTCATTTAATTTTCGTTTTAATTTTTCGATAAATTTACCACACATTTTTATAAATACAAAATAAATGTCAGAGATTCACTACTTTAGACGCTGCTCCGAAGTCAATGGCATGAAGTGAAGTACAGATGCAAAATCTGTCCGAAAATATCCTTTTTACATTCCCCTCATGTTTGCGAAATCGAACACATTTTTTAACCCTTTGTACTGCAGGAAAACCTGCTTAGGGTTAAAGGAGATTAGGACTATATGTCTGTATTAATCTTTTAGACATTCATTTGCAAACAACTAGTGGTGCGAAAACAGCACGTACTTTCTCGCCCGTATTTTAGCAAAATTACGCGAAAAATACTCAAATTTTCGAAAAATTGTACATGGCCTTATTTCAAAATCTATCTTTAAGGAATAGATTTCAACTAAGGAAAAATATCTATCTCTAATATTTTAATTGTAGAAAGACTCCGAAAATACTTTAAACTTTTGTAATTTTGGAAAAATTAAAAATCGAGTTTTCAACAAACATGAGACCTGAACCATTCTCTTAAATGTCATTTTACACTATCCAACTATAAAGGTGATCATCAAAATGATTCAGCTATTTTTTTTAAACTTTAAAAATATCCTAGGAACTTAAAGTACCCCCCAGAATTAAAATATCGGTTTCAAAGGGCAGCGACATCAGCCAGATCGATTTGAGAACATCAATTTTGGACCAAATCGGCTGAACGTTTAGCCGCTAGGGTTGTTCACAGACGGGCAGAGAAACAGACGGACAGACAGAACTTTTGTCGTCTTTTGATTTTTCGGAATCAAGGGCACAAAAACATGGATTCTGGAAACATCAGGTGTTAGAGGATTTTCCCCCTTAATTTTAGCAACTTGATTTATCCACTTTTTCGTTCCCAGGGCCCAGTATTAAGAGTTTTTCAGCTTAAAATTCTGCGTTTTTTTTGCGCAGCATTACATAATTTTTCTCTACTACGTAACGAGAAAGTAAAAGTAATCGCTTCGTTTTAAATATTAAAATGATGTATTTCTTTTTCGTTTTTACCATATCGTAAT
This sequence comes from Acheta domesticus, assembly GCA_031308135.1. Lineage (NCBI taxonomy): Eukaryota > Metazoa > Arthropoda > Insecta > Orthoptera > Gryllidae > Acheta > Acheta domesticus. The sequence continues at coordinate 78,670,600 of JAHLJT010008756.1, forward strand.
TTGAGGTATCTTTCACCTCTTGAAGTAAAAACACATTGTGTCGTTGATGGGATTATAAAAAAATGTATTTTTAAATGACATAAAGAAAATATATTTCAGAATAATTGAAATTCTTTATCTCAAGGTTATGATTTCCATATTTTTAATACACATTCATTTATTATAGACGCAGCCGCCTTCTATGTTTTACATTGCGTATTTCACATCTAACCAATACAGCCAAATGAAATGTCAAAAAAAAAAAAGATCATGAAGTGATGGCGAATTCTACTTTTAGCTTATCATTTTTAAACCCATCTAAATTAGTCAGACGCAAATAAAATCTCTCGCCGCACGGGCCTCATAACGGTGTGATTTTTCCGTTATTGGGTATAACTCTAAAACTCTGCGCCCCGGATCGTTTAAAACACTGTTTTAAACACCCGAGGCATTGTATTAGTTCGTCACGCCGTAATGTACGACACAAAATGAGATCCTTTTGGAACTTCTTTTACATTTCGAGTGTCCAGATACTTTCGATACCACCAACGAACGGTGAGGATGAGAAATGCCGTCTATGGAAATCAGAATCATGCAGTATTTCAAACTCAGAGACATGCCTTATCTCGAAATTATGCATGCCTTTATCTCAAAATCAGAGCCATACCTTATCTCGAAATGAGAGACGCCTTATCTCGAAATCACAGATACACCTTATCTCCAAATAAAAGACACGCCTTATCTCGAAATCAGAGACATGCCCTGGGTCAAAATCAGAGACATGCCTCATCTCGAAACCAGATACATGCCTTATCTCGAAATCAGAGACATGTTTATCGTGAAATCAGAAACATACCTTATCTCGAAATTGGAGACATCCTGTATCGCGAAATCAGACATGCCTTTATCCCGAAATCAGAGATATGCTGAGTCTCGAATGCTTTTCGCTTTATTATATATATACTTCATGTGGGTGTGCTGGATGGGAGTTTCATGCTTTCACAGGCGAGAGTTCTCGCAGTAGTACTACGTTAGGTCTTAACCTTCGTGTGAATGCGTATTTTACTGTCACATACTCGATCGGGAGGCGGCACTTTTGCGGCCGACAAATTTCCTTCCCTGTTCATCCCATTACAGCATATTTTTAACGTAGGTCATGGAGAAATCGTCAGCAAGAACGCATTGTATTGAGTGTGCAAATTTAATTTAAAACGTTTTAAACCATTTTTGCTAGGGAATACAATTTATATTTTACAAAGGAGGTTGTTTACAAAATCAGTCTTGAACCTTTAGCTTCGAAAATCTACGGTAACACATTGGCATAAAAACACAATGTAAGAAAGCCAAATTAGAAATTAACGAGTTAAGAATTCGTTTAGGAAATAATGCAATGTGCAAAAGCTGTCTCCTAAAATAATGAACTACCCGCTTTTTCAAACTAATAAATTAGAATTTCGTTTCAAATTTGAAAATAGTTTCTTATTACTAAATACATCAATATTCAAAAAATACCATAGATTTGCTGTATCAATTTCTTTTTAGCATACTTTCACTAATACTGTACCATGTCTTCTGTATCAGTAATGCCCTCTGCACAAGGCATGCAAACAACCATTGCATTTGCAACTTCCATTTGCGAATGATTCTCACACATATTTGTTTTATTTATTGTACACCGTATTGTACACCACTGTTTTAATATTATTATTATTATTATTATTATTATTATTATTATTATTACTATTATTATTCCACTACATCACGACTAAAGATCTTATGAGTCGGCTGAATATAAAATCTACTCCAGGTTGCAACCAGCTACCTAAGGAGCAGATTCGGTGACTATCAGTGCCTCTACAATACTTTACGCAAAATGTGGGCTGTTCCAAATAAAGCAATTTCTTGCACTTCCCAGTCTTTTGAATTACCTGGGAGTTTAGACAAGTTCTTACTCAAATTTTGCGGAACAAATCCCAGAGCTCCGATAACTATCGGGACGACCTGTGCTTTTACGCCCCACATTCGGCTGATCTCGATTTCCAAACTCTTGTATGTAAGACGTTTCTCTGCCTCCTTGGTAACGACGTTTTGATCGCAAGGTACAGCAACATCGATAAGTAAACACGATTTGTTCTCCAAATCCCGGATAACTATATCCGGTTTGTTTGCCGCTATCGTGCGATCAGTTTGAATTTGTTGGTCGTACAATATCGTACCAATCCAACAGACGTCACCGGTTTCGGTGAGTGTTCGTACCACTTGGGGCATGTGTTTCGAACTTCGAGGGCGGTACAGATCTGCCAGTGGAGGTAGCTACACACCCTATCATGTCTTTTCAAGTCTTCGGTCTTTGCTAGGATTGGACAAGCTGAGACAATATGATCAATGGTTTCTACTTGCTCCAGGCAAATGCGGCATTTGTCATCATGGGAAATTTTGAGAACCGCTTTATCATAATGTCGTGTTCTCAAGGCCTGATCTTGGGCAGCTATTACAAGTGCTTCCGGTTCTGGCTTCATCCTTCCCCTTTTAAGCCACATAAATGATTGATCTTTATTCATCTGCACTTTGTCCATTCTTTTTAGGTATTGTCCGTGGAGTGGTTTGTCTCTCCACGATTTCTTTAACATTTTTTGTGTCTCACACTTCATGTTTAGCAGCATCAGAAGTTCAGTGTCTGTGTTATTCCACGTGTCTTGCCTAGTTTTCTTCGCAATGTTTCTTGCTACACTAACAATGCCTCTGTTTCCCATTTTTCGGTCAGATCTCATGACCTGCCTCATTAGAGGGTCGTCTTGATGGCTGACTACATACTTCCCCATCCCGACTATTGCGTTGTGCCACGAGACCTCTATTTGTCTGAGGCCTCTTCCTCCTTCCTTACGTGCCACATAAAGTCTATGTACATCAGCTCGAGGGTGGAAAACATGATGCATTGTTAGCAGTTTTCTGGTTTTTCGATCCATGGTGCGAATTTCTTGCTCAGTCCAGTCCACTAGTCCAAAACTGTATTCGGCTACAGGTACCGCCAAACTACCTATTGCAGATATTTTATTCCTGGAATTATGAGCGGACTGCAGGACCAGTCTCACTCTCCTATAATACTCCCTACGAATTCTCTCTTTCATTCTGTCATTCGAGATGGTTTCACATTCTTCAATGCCCAGATATTTTGTAAGTTTTACCTGGCTCAAGATCTTGAATCACAGTGTGCGTATCAATTTCAACGTTCTCAGACGTTGTGAGTTTCCCTCTTTTTAAATTGATTTTTGCACACTTGTCAAGACCAAACTTCATGCAGATGTCATTGCTAAAGTCATTCACGACAGACAGCATTTGGGAGAGAATCGCTTCATTCTTGGCAAACACTTTCAGATCATCCATGTAAAACAAATGTGATACTGGCCTTTCATCACCATGGAGCTTAAAACCAAAGTCAGCTTGCGACAACTGTCTCGATAGTGGGATCAAACTAATGCAAAACAGCAGAGGGGATAGTGAATCTCCTTGAAAAATACCCCTGTTAATCTGAATACTTCTGGTTTCTACTGCTTCCTTTCCGCTGTGTATTAGTAACCTGGTACTCCAACGACTTCATACTAGCCTTGCAAATTCAATAAGTCTAGGATGAAATCGATAGATCTCCAGGGTCTTCAAAATCCAATCGTGTGGTACACTATCAAAGGCTTTTTGGTAGTCAATCCAAGCCATGCTCAAATTACGTTTGCGTTTCTTTACATCATTCAAGATGACTTTATTCAGTAGAAAGATTTCCTTACAGCCATAAGAGCCTTTACGACATCCTTTTTGTTCAGGTGGCATTAGATGATTCTTATCTAGATGTCTGTACATTTTGTCAGCTATGGCTGAAGTTATAACTTTGTACAGTACTGGCAGACAAGTAATTGGCCTGTAGTTCTTCGCCAAAGAGCTGTCTCCCGCTTTGGGTAGCAAATATGTGATGCCGCGTGTGAGCCATTCCGGGATTTCCTTTGGGTTTTCAAAAATTTTATTAACAGCCTTTGCTAGATGAGAATGTATTGCTGTTAATTTCTTAATCCAATAAATCTGGATCTTATCAATCCCGGGGGACTTCCAGTTTCCCATGTTCTTAATTGCTTGGAAGAGGTCCTCTTCCGAGAATTGGTGAACATCTTCCACTTTTTTTACAAGTTCATCGGCAGCATCAACTTCAGATTGAAGCCAAGATGCGTCTTTGTTGTAGGATCTGCTCTCTTCCCAGATTCCTGCCCAAAATGCTTCGACGTCATCTTTTGAAGGAGTAACAGCTTTGCCATTCGGTTTTTGAGTCAGATTGCGATATAATCTCTTCGCGTCTGTTTCAAACAACCGGTTCTGTACACGGAAATCTATTCTACGTTTGTACCTTCTTATTCGTTGAGCCCATGCTTGAATTTCTCTTTTAGCTTCTCAACTACCATTAGCCTGCTGGTGTCATTTTCAATTTGGTATTTTTGTTCAACATTGAATATTTTTCGTTGAACTTTAGAGGTGTGCGTTGATTTAGAAGATGCCTCAGCTAAGAGTGATATTTCACGCCGGGTGTCGGCTATCCGTTTCATAATTCTGTTAATCCATGGGGGTACAGAGCTGTTTACTCTGTTTTGCTGTCGGCCGTCGGTGTTCTTGGCTGGCCCCAAAATTATCAGAGATACTAGATATCCAGTTGCGTATATGATGTGATTGATTTCAGTAATGTCTAGATTTTTGCCTGGGGTCTCCACCACCTCATTTAAGACAGAATTCACTGTTTCTATCACTCTTTTAGCTTTGGCATTTTCGTATATTCTCCTCAACGGTTCGCGAGACTCAAACGGAAGTTGACTAACTCTTTCTATCTCGCGCCGAAGGAGATTTCGCATCATGTCCTTATCGTGTAAATCATTGCCAGATGAGTTTTCACCACTGACGTGTGTTTCACTGGAAAGCGATGAACCTTCCACGGGATCATCATTTTCAAGTTCTACGTGTTCGTCATGTGGATTGTTCGAGCGAAGTACATACTCCGCATTTCTCTCAATGTCAGCAAGTTGTTCTGCTGTGAATTTTCCACTGCTGAGTATGTATCGTCGTTGACTGGCAAGCTTCTTTGAGTCTAGGGTAGGTCTCATATCTGGGTTCCGCTCTCTCCATACCTTGAAAACTTCTATTTCTGAGCCCCCATTTTTCGCTTTTGCATAGTCAAAGCACCACATCACCTCCTTTAATTCATCCCGGGTCCATCTCTGACGATGGCTTCGAGCTACTGCCGGCTCTGGGTCCCTGGGACTAACACCCGTGGGATGGCCAGACGTCGACAAGGTGACATTAGCTCGGTTTCTGAGCAGGTATGGGACATTGGTAGAACAAGGCACGTTAAGATTCATTACATTGCTTGTTCTATCCATTTTGCTCATTGGTTTGAATTGAGGATTCGCATGACGCAAGTTCGAGTTCACAGATCACACTTAACCCTCGGGTTGTTTCCTGCCATCCGTTACTGCGACCCACAGTGGCCTCGGGGCATCCCCCCCGCAGGGCCCAGCAAGGGGTCCCTCCGATCGCCAGTCGGCATTACTAAACCCTACGGGATTTTCACTGACTGCTGAAGGCAGCCTCCTTCGCTGGCTAATGCAAGGTTCGGGCCTCCACTCTAATCAGTGGCCTGGTGTGCCAACCCAGTTTCTCTCCTGTACCGTCTATGAGCCGACAACAGGAAGTCCAAAGGTTCATGACCCTTCCCTCTCTACTTACTTCCCACTCTCCTCAAAATGGAGTACTTCTTCGTCTGACCCCTCACCTTCAACCTATTCAGCAAGGGAGGCCCTACCGGTAGCTAGGCTACCACTGACATAGCTCTCAGGCTCATGGGGGTACTCAAGCTCCACCACCAACTCCAAGGTCGTGTACTCCCTAGGTGGAGTTATTATTATTATTATTATTATTATTATTATTATTATTATTATTATTATTATTATTATTAAACACAGATGTAACGCAAACCGAGCAAAATCTGGAACTGGCGCGATCACTTGGCGATGTTTTTTGCCCTGTAGAACAATGACTGGTAAGGGTGGTCACATGCCGCGAATTTGGCGCGAATTTAAGTAGGTCACGAGAAAGCTTTTACCGCAATCTTAAATGTAAATAGATAAGTAAAGAATATCTGTTTTCACACCATGTTTTTTCACGCACATTTAGTCTCCTGCATTCTCGTAGGGCAGGTCTGTCAAGAATATCAACCAGATCTATGCAACAGAATTAATTAAATTTTAAGATTTCTGGGAAAACATTAATCACAAATTAAACCTTCACTGGAACAGCTTTTGGCGCAGATATAAATCCAGCAACATCCATCAGTCAACGAGCGCATTTTTCTCACCAATTATCAATAACAAAATTGGCCGCAGAGACCAAACAGTCCCTTTCAAGAATAAGATGTGAACATTCCAACTTAAGCCACCTACATCTATTGCAAAAATCATTTCCCCCGACATGTGAACTTTGCAATACCAGACTTGACCTAGATCACATCTTTAAAACGTGCCCCAGATACAACTACCAGAGGCAGTCATTTGGATTCAAATACGAAGCCATCCTGCATCAGAAGATCAAGATAAAATAATCAAATTTTGTAAATCTATCAACATATTTAATGAAATTTAATCCCATTTTCTTATATAAATTTTCCTCCCAAATATGATTAAGACCAGTTAAAGTATTTTGTACAGTTAAACTGTTAAACCAATGTAATACAATACTTGGATAGTCGCTAATAACCAAGATGTTGATGCGATTATAAATAAATCTATAAAAAAAAGATCACAGGCAAGGTAATAAGCTTACTAGAGCTTGCAGGCTCGGGGCTAATTAAAATCAAAATAATCTTGATTTTATAACACAGTTTTCTTAAGAATGATATAAATGCATGAACTTTCTAAATTTAGGTTAGAAGATTTAACATACATATAATCTCGTATGTTTAAAGCGCTGTCCGTCCATAAGCGAGAATTGTTAACACATAGAGACTTGTTAGTTTATTGTATTATGCAATAAAGTGAAGTAAACAACTGAATGATTTAATAATACAGCACAAAAGAAAAACAAGAAAAGAATTCACCATTCAAACATATTTCTGTCAATAAAGATGTTTATATAAGGGAGAATTTAGTAAGAAAATAAACATCAAATGGTAATAAGTACTGAAGAATAAAAACATAATACAAATCTCTGTTATTTGACAGAAAAAATTCTGGCAAACATATTTGCATACGAAGAGATTATTCACCGCTTCGCGTCGCTTCATCTTGCGTATGTAAACCCCATTCTGTGTTTTTCAGGGGAAATGCGTTCGGGGTCAAGGGAAGTTGCCTGTGCCCGTAGGAGCGCCGGGCTCCCCAAGCGGGCGAGTACGCGTGCGGGTGCAGTTGGGTGCCTGTCGTCAGAGATCGTCAACCTTTCACCAGTATTTGCACAATCGAATACATAACATTCTTTACCTATAAGTAATTCAATCACCTCCTTCACATTACATGATTGTGAAGTCATTTATTCATCTTTATTGTTATGCAATCGAGGTAGATATAGCAAGATCCACCAGTTGCTCAGCCTCTGGCAATGAGCAGCACAACGCTCCGAGCTATAGATAAGACGATGTGTAAGCCATTGAAAGCTGCTCATCATTCAAATGACAATTAGGTGTTGGTAAATTCTACCTCACCTGGCATTACTACTAGAAAGGCCACATCAACCTACCAGCAGATAAATAGGCGTAGTATTGTATCATGTTATTGCATGAATAACTTCTAAATGTAATTTTTATTTCATTTCCTTATGATTGTTTTGTGCAGATGCAGTGGCCGAGATTGCTAAGCCAGTAGTGCCGTGGTGATCGTGGACCGAAGGATCGTGGGTTCGAATCCCGCTCCGGGTGTGGTTGTGTGTATTTCAGGGGTGTGCGGATGTTTTCTATGTGTAATGTGTTTCTGTGTCCCTTGTGGTTGGCGTCAGGAAGGGCATCCGGCCCTAAATCATTCGCAAAATCCATGTAAATATGGAAAACGCAAAAATTGTGCGAAAATAAAAATGAGCATACACCTATTAACGCCTCGAATAACGGGAAAAGGCAGAAGAAGGAGAAGAAGACTTACGATTACTTCGTATTTAGAATTCTTTATTGTTACCGCATGAACGTTTTGCTAAAGACAGAAAACAAATACATTATTACTTTTATTACTTTTATTCTTCCTCCATATCACGACCGACGATGTTATGAGTCGGCTGAATATAAAATATATTTCAGGTTGCAGCCAGCTATCTAAGGAGCAGATCCAGGAATTGGCGGTGCCTCTACAATACTTTGCGTAACATATAAGCTGTTTCTAATAAAGCAATTTCTTGCACTTCCCAATCTTTTGAATGACTTGGAAGTTTATGCCAAGTTCTTACACAAATTTTTGGGAACAAATCCCAGAACTCCGATAACTATCGGACGTCCTGTGCTTCTACGCCCCACATTCGGCAGATCTCGGTTTCCAAACTCGTGTATTTAAGATGTTTCTCTTCCTCCTTGGTAACGACGTTTTGATCGCAAGGTACAGCAACATCGACAAGTAAACACGATTTTTTCGCCAAATCCCGGATAACTATATCCGCTTTGTTCGCCGCTATCGTGCGAACAGTTTGAATTTGTTGGTCGTACAATATCGTACACAATCCAACAGACGTCACCGGTTTTGGTGAGTGTTCGTACCACTTGGGGCATGTGTTTGGAACTTCGAGGGCGATACAGATCTGCCAGTGGAGGTAGCTACACACCCTGTCATGTCTTTTCAAGTCTTTGGTCTTTGCTAGGATTGGACAAGCTGAGACCAATATGATCAATGGTTTCTACTTGCTCCTGGCAAATGCGGCATTTATCATCTTGGGAAATTTTGAGAACCGCTTTATCATAATGTCGTGTTCTCAACGCCTGATCTTGAGCAGCTACTAGAACTGCTTCCGATTCTGGCTTCATTCTTCCCCTTTTAAACCACATAAATGATTGATCTTTATTGATATGCACCTTGTCCGTTCTTTTTAGATATTGTCCGAGGAGTGGTTTGTCTCTCCACGATTTCGTTAACATTTTTTGTGTCTCACACTTCATGTTTAGCAGCATCAGAAATTCAGTATCTGTGTTATTCGACGTGTCTTGCCTAGTTTTCTTCGCAATGCTTCTTGCTACACTAACAATGCCTCTGTTTCCCATTCTTCGGTCAGATTTCATGACCAGCCTCATTAGAGGGTCATCTTGATGGCTGAGTGAATACTTCGCCAACCTGATTATTGCGTTGTGCCAGGTGGCCTCAATTTGTCTGAGGCCTCTTCTCCCTTCCTTATGTGACACATAAAGTCTATGTACATCAGCTCGAGGGTGAGAAACATGATGCATTGTTAGCAGTTTTCTGGGTTTTCGGTCCATGGTGCGAATTTCTTGCTCAGTCCAGTCCACTAGTTCAAAACTGTATTCGGCTACAGGTACCGCCAAACTACCTATTGCAGATATTATTATTATTATTATTATTATTATTATTATTATTATTATTATTTACATTCACGGCTTAAGGTCTTGGGAGCTGACCTTGGGAGTAAAATCTACTCCAAGTTGCAATCAGCTTCCTAAAGAGCAAATCTTGTAACTGGTGGTGCTCGTAAAATACCAGTACTTTTGGACAAGATAGGACCCAATAAAGTGTTATCTTGCACTTCTAAATTTTTCAAGGATTTGGAATTATGGAAAAGTCCCTACATACATTTGCGGAGCTTTCAGCTCCGAAACCTAACAATAATCAACATACATTGGAAAAACATCATCCTTGTTTTAACAGTTGATATCGTTCAGTACCAGTATGAATTTGTTGGCCCGTACAATATTGTACACAGGCGAGAAGACGCCACCTTTCTTATGAATGTTCGTACGATTTGGAGTACGCGTTCGGAGCTTGGAGGGCTTTTATATCTGCCAGTGGGTGTAAGTGCAAAATATTCGAGTGTGTTTGAACTTTTCTAGTATTGCAGAATCTGAGACTCTTTTATGAATTTCTACCTTCACAATATGGAATTGACCATCCTGAAAAATTTTTAGTATTGCTGTATCATAATGCTGTATTTGCAATGTCTGATTTTAGGCACCCATCACTGTTTCCGATTCTCGTTTCATTAAAGGTTCATTATTCCAATTCTCATTCATTACTTTAGAGTCACATAAATAACACAGGCTGACGGTCAGTTTAGTTACAAAAAGGAAAACCACTAATTCCGATTAATTTCAGGATGCTGCTTTCGAAATTGACAGCCATTTTTCTAGATTAGCTCGTATTTTTGTGTAACACGTAGTTGCAAGTTTTTTATCATTTTGGCTTCAGTTGTCAGCAAAGTAACCATTTCCGTAATGTTCCTAGAGTGAGATATAAATAGTATTTCACTCAGGTGGTGAAATTCAGGAGATTCTTGTTGTTGTATTATGTGTATATATATAACAATGAAACGGAGGGAGAGAAATTCGCGATGACTGAAAACCTTGGACACTTGTGTTCCTTCCCCTTATATTGTTGTTTTTAAGTGTTTTTTACACACTGAATGTAGCTGCCTCGTCTATGTGGCACACAATGGGCGGCACGATGACGCTGGCGAGAAATATATAAAATAGGAAGTGCCGTTGTTGCGTGGCTTAGTCTTACTCCTACGAGTATGTATTGCAGTAAGTAATCTCTTAAGTATGAAAATGTTTGTCGTGGGAATCGACTTACGAAGTTTTTACTCAGTAACTTCAGTTATTGTCCCATATTTTTGGAAATGTTTTTATTGTTATCATACAGTGATTTCATGGTTTGTTCTGTGGTTCTAAGTTTCTGCGGAAAATGTCAAGTTCTTCCCGCAGAGGTTGTAAAAACGCACCGGGCTGATTTTGTTACATCTGTGGCGTGTTATGGTTAAGTCTCAGATTAGATCGATGAATGATGTCGTCAGAGAATTATATTATTTTATTTTGACTGTAAGATTGAGGATCAGTATAAAAGCTGGGCTGAAGACCTGCCTTAAAGGATCCAAGAAAAGGATGCCTTTTACTATTTCGATGATATGGAGAGAACCCCGGAATCACTATGGCGTTTTTGTTCTGTATGACGAATACAGCAGGAAGTAACAAGAAGAAACAGTGTGCCAACGAATATTCAATCTTGCAATCCCGCGATCAGACCAGTGCCTCATGGAGAAAATTTACCAATCACCTACTCCACTGAACGATGGGAAAACTCTCGATATTGCAGCACCTACAGAAGTACACGCAAGCTTCCGCCGGCTCGAGTTCATTTCTTCTCGGCTGTCCGGGTGACCGCCGCGTCGTTGGCAGAGAGGCCGACGTTTCGCCTAACATGTCCTCCAGAAACTTGAACATACGTTCCGAGCCAACGGCTATTCGCGGACAGCGATCAAAAGAGCACTTTCCCGTGCTACGGGCCACCCTGAAGGTTGCGGCAATGCCGACGGTCGCGGTGTCTCCGAGGGCCGTGGCAACGGTGAAGGTCACCACGCTTCTTCGGAGACAAAGGAAAAGTGATCGCACTCGATTAGCCGTGCTTCCCTACGTCCGCAGCGTCACGGATCGAGTGGGAAAATTATTACGGAAAAACAACATCCGCACAGTGTTCACAGCTCCCGACAAGTTGCACAACGCCTTGGTACGCAATTAAAGATGCGTTACCACCTCTCCAGTCGGCAGGTGTATATGAAGTTCCCTGCAGCTGCGGCAGAATGTACATCGGCGAGACCGGGCGCACTGTGCTTGAACGGCTCAGAGAACACATCGCCCACTATAACCGAAATCATACCAACCGTTCGGCTATAGCGCACCACTCGGAGACCACGGGACACGCTATAGATTTTGACAAGACTCGGCTCCTGCATAAAGAAAACCGGTACTGGCCCAGGCGAATCAAAGAGGCTCTGGAAATTAATAGAAGGCCGCACAATTTCAACGCGGACGCAGGCCTCAATTTAAACCACGTCTGGAAGTCCCTTCTACCAGCCATTCGGGACTGTCACGGGGCTGTTCGCCGCCGTCCGACCACGGGGACGACTAGCGCGGGGCCCGGGTTGGCCCCATCCGCCAGCCAATCGGAGGGACCTCTCCGCCAATCACGGCGCACCTGCCCCACCCGAGCGCCCAGTCAGAACAATATATAATACTGGACGCACACAATGTCGTGTCACTGCCCTGAGGAAGCCTACGACATGTTAGGCGAAACGTCGGCCTCTCTGCAACGACGCGGCGTCACCCGGACAGCCGAGAAGAAAAGCACCTACAGAAACCGATGAGGACACTAACTCAATATCTGCAGATGAAGATCTGAGAGATAGTCTCTTCCACTTAAAAGATGAGACTTATTTCATCCTTCAACATGAATTGAACGATTAGCAAGAGACTTACAACTTTCGAAAGAGAAAGCTTAATTCTTGGGTGCTAGACTCAAAGAATGGAATTTACTGGCACCCGGATCTACTTAACACTCAGCACAGGAAAAGGAACGAGCCTTTTTCAGAATATTACAGAATGGAAGATTCCCTTTGCGTATGTACGGACATCAATGACCTGATGAATGAGTTAGGAATCTAACGTAATCCATCTGATTGGTGTCTTTTCATAGATTCTTCTAAGTACAGTCTGAAAGCAGTTTTGCTTCATTATGGAAATAAGCTGCCTGTGGCACACTCTGTTTCCAATGAATGATACTTACGAGGATCTCGCACTCATTTTAAATCGTATCAAATACGAAGATCATGGTTGGAAAATTTATGGACATGCAAAATTATTTGAAATATTATAATGTCCAATGTCTGGACCAGACCAATGTCAGGAAGGTGGATTTACAAAGCACTTTTGTTTTTTGTGTCTTTGGGACTCAAGAGATACAGGAAAAATTTCTCACAAAAGGAGTGTCCCCCAGAGAGTCATTTCAGCCTGGTAACAACAATGTCAAGTGAAAGCCTCTGATCTATCCAGGCAAGGTACTGCTTCCAACTCTGCACATTAAGTTGGACCTCATGAATTTCTTAAAGGAATAGACAAAGAAGCTGAAGGATTTAAGTATCTTAGACAGTGTTTTCCGAAACTAAGTGGTCTGTATATATCTGTGAGCATTATACCTTATAAACTATTCTGCCCCGACAATGATAGGGAAGTTGGAGACTCAAACAGTGTATTGACCATATCCAACACAATTGACGATTTAAGGACATATATTAACAAAATATCTTTTGAAAAATGGGACAAAATATGGAGAGATCAAAAAGCCAGTATCCTTCATAAGAAAATCGAGCATGTCAACAACCTTAAACTCAACAGCAAATTAAGCAGGAGAGAGCAAGTCATCATATCAAGAATAAGAACAGGCCACTGTAAACTAAGCCACCTTCATCTGTTAACTAAGAATACTCCTCCCATCTGCCCTATCTGCAGCATCCCAAACACCATACAACACCTAATTGTCGAATGCCCCCAATTTTCACAAGAAAGACAAAAATATCTGCAAGGAACGAACTTCGATTCAATCCTTGACTCCCCTACATACCAAAAAAAAATTATAGAATTTTGCAAATATACCAAACTTTCTGATGAAATATAAATGGAATAGTGTATACAACAAGGAGCAATCAATATATATGCAAATATGGGTGTACACTTATGTATACGTGTTTAGCGTAACAATATTTAAATATATGTACATATTGAAGTTTGCAAACTGTTCAACATAATATGTTTTATATCTTGGTGATGCAATACATTATCTGCCGAGTGAACAAGTCTATTTACCAAATAAATATGTTAAGAGTCCAAATAAGAGTATGTGTATTAAAAGTATTAAATGCACCAAATCTCAAGGAATTCCAACCCAGGAAAAGTCTATTATGGGAAGTACAATGAAACAAAAAGAAACCAATAACACAACAAATAATGAAAACCCTTTTCACTGCACCAGAAGGTGCTTTTGCATTTATGTATTTTGTATTGCATTTTTTGTTTTCGTGGTATATTTTCTATTGTATAATTTTGTGTTGTATCCTCATTGAATTTTCTGGAATCTAAACTGTATATACAACAAACTGTGTATCCTTGTATTACAATGTAAACAATTGTAACCTTATACCTGTCGCTAATGACCATGTAGTTGATGCGACAATAAATAAATAAATAAAAAAAATAAAAAAAAAAAACTATCCTGAAAATGTAAACTATTCTGAATTATGTAAATGCTAAAGTATAGTGCTAGTAAACTAACTGAATACAAAATTGGTCAGAATCAGTGAATTTTGTTTCTGTAACTTTTCAAAAGTTTAAAAACGTCGGCCAGTGAATTGATCTTTGTTCATATGGTTCCCGTCTATTTTTTATATACAATAGATGGAGTGATTTGTCTCGCTTGATTGAGGTTCAGAGACGTAAAATCCTTATCAGAGGCAAAAAAATTCTTCAATAACAGACGTCGTTTTTCGAAAAACGTAACCATGAACGTTAAGTGAAGTCGTAGGCATCCGCGGTCACGTTGGAGATCTTGGCTGCCCGGGTGACGATGCGTCGAAAGATCTCAACCGTGAATGTTGTTGATTTGTTTTCCACACTGTCTCCAAATCTAGAAGGCCTCTACCTCATTCGTTCTGAGGTAAGTACAAACTTTCCAATGAAGATTTTGAATGGAGAATATGATTCTTGGAAATTATGGTGATAACTTTTCAATTAAGCTCTTACAGTGTATTTTTGTCCAATGAAGTAATTCGCGAAATATTTACGCCTGCACAGATACTGCTCAAGTGTTGATGAGAGTTAAAAGAGGTCACAGATTATTACGACACGTTGCAGGGATTTATTCTGAATATCACACTTATCTTTACTACGCAAAGTGTATGCAGACCTAAATATTTTTAAGTATCCTCTTGCCTATTACCTTGGATAGTTGTGCCACTCATCAGTATAAGCGTGGCAGGATCAAGAAAGTTTCCTTTCCTTACGTGCTACGAAGCACATTTATCACCGCCAAACTCCATACACATTCGGTATCTGAAGAACTTTACAAGTTCAATCATCGAAAAAACTGGTTTTTGTCTTTGACGTACAGCTTATGATTATCTATACAGAACAGATTATTAAAGATGATTGGGTGTTATAATGACTTTACATTCTATTTCTAAATCTATTAGCCTTCTCCATAGAAGATTAAGGCTTTTAGTAATAATAATAATTACAAAAATAATAATTATTAGTTGAGCTCTTGCGATTACGAGCTGCAAAAATTAGAACAATTAGCACTACATATGCGCTATGTGGAAAATCGAAATTGCCCAAAATGTTTCATGTCATTCAATACTTATTCTCCAAGGCTAATGAAATTGTGAACGTTGTGATTCATTGTGAATACAGAATTAAACACTATCTGATAATATAATTGTAATGTTTTATTATTTGCCAACACATTCACACGTCTGTATCTATATGGTGTACTATTGCAAGATACACAGCTATGTAAATGAATCTTACCCTGAAAACGTAGTGCATTTAATGTAATTATAATCACTAACTTTTTGTAAAGGAAAAAACAAAGATTGCGAGACATCAGTTACATACACTCACTAATCTTTGTATTTAATTAAAGGGGGTC
Source organism: Acheta domesticus (assembly GCA_031308135.1). NCBI lineage: Eukaryota > Metazoa > Arthropoda > Insecta > Orthoptera > Gryllidae > Acheta > Acheta domesticus. Next base: position 78,686,271 of record JAHLJT010008756.1, read on the forward strand.
TCTAAAGCCAGAGAATTTCACGGAAATGTGGCCAGTTGGAACAAGATTATATTTAATGTATTATTTTACAAGCGTTATTTATACTCTAACGTGCACGTCTTGCCATAATATGATAGTAATTGAGTATTGTACAACCATAATGCTAACTGTATTGTTTTTTATATTTTATGTTTTTCTCATTCTTAAGATGCAACACCTCGCTTACATCAGATTACGCAATCAGTGCGGTGATTTAAGATACACTGTACATAAGCTACAAACTGTTGCCAATCAACTGCACCAATGTCTGTGTTGGAACTATTCCCATATGTATTGTGCAACATCTCGTGGTTCTGTTGTCTGAACTCATAAACAGTGCAAGTTTGTGCCAAGTGCTACCTGAACTGCATTTATGTGACTTCTGTATATTTCATAACGTGCATAATGACGTTACTTACTAATTGGTCATGCCAGATACTGTAATGAACAACGCATTGCTGAGTGCGGCAACTAATAACACATCAAGCTGTTAGTCTACGTTATCTAGTGAAGGCTCTACGTAACTGCATTCTTCATGCAAGCTCCGCTGTCCATGAATACTTCGTGCGACTCCCAAGGATCGCCAGAATGGCTGATCTGACACCGAACGTCATCACGAGCTGTCCCAACGCACGTGTTCTATAGCATAAGCACATTTCATGCATTCCTAAGTTACTGTCAACATTATCGTTATGTTTTCTTTGCAGTGTAATTCATGTATTATCAGTGTAATCTATGTATTCTAATGTGAATTGTGATTCCACCTCACCAAAGCCATGCCAGTCACTAATTAATGTGATATTCTCAGCGTACTTTCTATCTTAGTCATTCATGGCATACTGATATTACTTTAATCTCAACTACACCAACGGTGTATTTCAAATTTCATAAACAATAACTTTACAAGTTATTTCAATCTCAGATAATTGGTTTAGTATGTAATAGTTTCTTACAATGTAATAAATACTGAGTTTAATTATGTTTCTTAATTCAAGTGATGGCTTCTGAACTAGCTCTAAATGATAGTTACTTCCCTACAGTATTGTGTGCTCCCTATTTCAGAAATCCATAGCTTTATGTTCGCTCCTAAACATACTCGTCCTTCGAAAAGCTGTCGTTGATAAGTGGTAGAGCTGGCAGCAATTACAAGGTACCCGCCTCAAACAAGCCCACTGCTCAGATCTACAAGCTCCTCCAACCCATGTTCTGAGACGTGCAAAATGTGCAATTGCGTGAGAAATTAAACTAATTAATATTCTATTCGACTGAATTCACGGGTGTGTACCTATCTGTGCGGTAATGAAGTTAAATAATATTGAAAATAGTAGGGTTGTTCTAATCCGATCTTGTATTTTCGCATGGACAACTTTACGTAGCTTTCTCAAGAGTAATAAAAAGCTTTTATAATATTTTTTTGACTACCAAGGAAGTGAAAAACTTTCAAGGAAGATTGTGTAACTATTTTAAATGTTGTTTCTTCGGAAGTGTTGTTAATTGTTCCAAGAACAATATTGAATAATCCTTTATTGAAAACTTATTTCACACATCAATTGCTTTGTTTATCATTTTATTTTAATATTCTGTAAGTACATTGGAAGTAACCTTTAAACAATTTTTAAACAAATAATTACGATTCATTCACAACTTTCCCTCTTAAAATGGAAATAGAAGGATGTTGAAGAGGGTGGGATCTAATATGCGAGAGTTCTTGCACAGGTCCGCTACTTTTAATAGAAAAACAATAAAGGCGAGAGATAACACATACAGGAAGATAATATTTAAAGACAAAACACCAAATTTGGTTGAGCAGAAAGCTCAAGATTCTTTCTAAACGAAAATTCTAAACGTTTTAAATACGATCTCCCTGGTAGAAATGACTGAGAATGTCACAGAGAATTGGTGGAATCTGTTGGGAACTGTGCCCTTCTACACCGGGCAGTCGCGAGGTGGACAGGAGAGTTTCTGCGAGGACTCATAGTAACCAGTGATCGACCTGGCACGTGACTACATGTGAATGTGCGGACCGACGTGTTACGTGCGGCAATCGAATATCTGCCTAATCAGACCTTTAAAATGAGTATGTAATTAGAATGGAATGGTATGTTTTTGGAATGTTGTGAACTCTTACACATTAAAATGCTTCGGAACATGAAACCAGTACTGTCATTTTATGTACCCTAATAAATATAAGAGATACAATCATGGTGTGTCTTTATATGGCATGCACTTAGTCCATTTCTTGACCTTTCATGTGCATATTTCACAATTCGGGTCTGACAACAATTCCCGAAAAAAATGTCACGGTGATTTTTCACGATTTAAAGGAAACTGGAGGGTGCTGGCGCAAATGTGGGTTCAGATTCGAATTAAGCGCGACGAAATACTTAGTGAAACATGGGTCAAGTCTTTGGGTCTGATGTCTTTTTATTTTGTGTACGTGTGTTATTAAATTCGATTTTTGATGTCTAATGTCAGGAGTTCCCCCTCTGTGTGCCACCACCGCCGCCACCGCCCACGGCGCTAATTCAGCGTGTCAACATGCACAGAGAAATATGTGTCAAGTCTTTGGGTCTGACAACAATTCCCGAAAAAAAAATGTCACGGTAATTTTTCGCGATTTAAAAGAAACTGGAGGGTGCTGGCGCAAATGTGGCTTCAGATTCGAATTATGCGCGACGAAATCCGTAGTGAAACACGAGTGAAGTCTATGGGTCTGACGACTTTTTATAGTGTATGCCTGTGTTATTAAATTCGATTTTTGGTGTCTAATGTCACGAGTCCCCCCCACTGTGTGCCACCACCGCCACCGCCCGCGGGACTTGAGCTCGCTCGCTCGCTCACTCGCCCGCTCGCCCGCGCGCGCGGTGGCAGCAGCGGAGCGATATCGACCGCCCCACCGCCCCCGCTGCGAACTTGTGGAGTGTTACGAGTCGAACACCTGACCCCGGGAGGGAGCGCGCAGGCGGGCGGCGCGAGAGCGGCAGGCGGCCAAGGGGAGAGCGCGACGCCGCGGACGCCTTTTGGTCTCTCCTCCAAACCTACGGGTCACTAAATGAGCCGTTGAGAAGGTGCATGTCACGGTATAAGAGATATAGGTGGGTTCACTCCCGGTCGAAAACTGAAGCTAATGTGAGGCTAGTTCTCACAGTTCTAGCTATGTAAGCGCTGCGAACAACTTGGGCACTTTTGGGACAAGATGATGATCCATTTAATAGCTTTGTAACCTCTGGTGGAAGCCACTAAATCGCGAGACCCCATCATGAATGCCCAACTCGATCGTGCACACCGTACGGATAAGCGAGGAACTAGCCTCAAACTGGCTTCAAAAATTTTGTCCAAAAGGCGGCTAGTTGACACACCTATATATCTTACACCGTGGTGTATGTCAAATTTGGAAGATTTGTGTTAGATGTGTTTAACATTGGGCTAAAGTCTAGTGTACGGTATTACTTAAGGAAGTCGTTCAAACCGGCATTTCGCACATCTTCACGTGTTTGCAACTGCTCAGTTTGAATACTAGAGGCTTTCTTATCAATTTCTTACTGAAGCGATTTCATATAAAAGTGAATTGATAACTATGCGGTGGATAGACTCAAGGTTGTTTATAGTGAACGCGAGGGCCGAAGGCCCGAGCCTCGCCGTGACTTAGATCCGGGCGAGCGAAACGAGAAAACTTGCCTTTGAAAGTAATTTGGCCTTATAATGCGGCGAGGACAAAGCGTATGAGGGCATCTCAAAACTTTACAAGACATGAAAATCGCCTATCGGTAAGATTTATTCATTTCGCATAGCTTCTCTAAAGATGTACCGTACACGTAAAGATTAACCGAACATTGTTCCATCGCGGGCTAAAATGGTGTGAGTCTAACTTCAATATTTCATAGCTACAGGCCAGCGCAATTCAGAAGTTGCCAACAAGGTGCTCATATTGCTGTATGCAATTGTAGTGTAAGTCACAGGTGGGACGAAACAACAGCTTACAGTGGATCCCAAGAAATAGCTTCTTGTTTATCAGCACCCATCACAGTAGGAGCATCTTTATCAAAATCACTTGGAATACAAATGCTCTCACTTGGTTGAAACTCGTGACAAAGCCTTCCTTTTTCCCTATTTTACCATCACATTACTATCTCATACCAAAACTGTGCATCACAATTGTTTGAATGTAAGTTATAGTTTTCAGAAACGGTATGTGCAAAAGTGGTGAAAGTCAACTAAATTAATAAGCAATGTTTTAGTCAAAAATATCAGTAGTAAATTAAAAGAATATCTTATTAATACGCTCTTAACACATTAGACATTTGTTTCTAAGCATTATTGTTTTACAGCGTTTTTCATTTACTCGTCATTTTCCGGAGTGTATGGGTTTTGAATTACACCACTTTTGCTCAAATTGTTACTCTTCATATGTGTGAGACTACTTACTATATGCACTTGTAGTTCATTCGTTTTAAGTTGACTTTTGGTTGGATTATCCACAAAATTATTCTATGAGCGAGCGAGTGAGTGGGTATTTTCTTTCCAGGAGAGTCGAGTTTCAGAGGTACGTGTTATGTCCAAAAACTACACAAGAAATAAACAGTCAATAATTTTTTATTGTGCACTTTATACAATTCCAGAGTTCCAACGCGTACCTATAGCAATGCCTTATCCAATGTAACCAGGAGATGTATCAATAGTCCAAGCACTGGCGTCGTCACCACGAGATTTACCAGTTCTTAGTTGAAGTCCGCAATGTCCAAGTAGAATATCCAATTGCGTCCCAGTCGGTGTAGACAGAATAACTATACGTAACTACCAACACTGCGGAGCGCACTTCCAAAACAAATTTGTCTACACCGACGCCCGTGGCTCCTAAAATATGGGCGACTTTCCCACTAACCGTGACTTGCCTCGAGCTGCAAGCATGCAAACATTGCATGCTTTTATGCATCATTATATCACCGTAAGTGTGGTGCATGTTATATATAGCGAGGTGGAGTGTTCTGCCTTGCTAGGATGACTGATTAGCCGCCGATCTACGCATCGGCGTGCGCGGATATTCGCCCTCCAGGTAACTTGCCAAACGGGCACCGCCCTGGTCGCGACCAACTTCAGTCATGTGTGGTAGTGTACTGCCCCTGATTGTGTGAAAGGGAAAAGGAGGAGACTGAAATAAATCAAGGAAAGATCGCTCGGGGTCCGTTTGTGGCCGTTTGTTAAGATTCGACATTCGCGAAGTATTCCTCGGATAACCCTCGGAGAACCACCGATCAGAGCAGTTGCATGTTATAGTACTTCTCAAGACTAGTTGAATTTGACCCAGCAGTCAGTAGCTAATGTCGAAAGTCCACCACCGTCGAGTCTCGAACACTAGGACCTCTCGATAAATTATGCTGCAAGAACAACATTGTTGCCACTGAAATTATATGCGAGGCGGTCGCATAGTTACGGGAACAAAATGGGAGGAAAAGGAAAGTTCTTCAAAGAAAACCGGTTAGGATTTTCCTTTTTTTATTATACTGCTAAAATCTACAACAAGGGACAAACGACATTACATCTCTCTACAGGAAGCCAAACTAAATACTTTATTCGCTCTGAATACTTTTTACTTTCCCGTGTACGTACGTATACACGGAGTGATATACGTAGTATAGGGAAAGTTATGTACTGCTGCGCGAAAAAATGGCCAATTTTCGGCGGAAAAAAATTAATTGCCGGGCCGTGAAAACCAATAAGTGGATAAAACCTGTTGCTAAATTAAGAAAAAAAAATCCCCTAACACGTGGTGTAGCCAGAAACCCTGTTTTCTAGGTCCTTGATACCGAAAAAACCAACTGAAAGGAAAACGTCCGTCTGTCCGTCTGTTAGTCCGTCCGTCCGTCCGTCCGTCCGTCCGTCCGTCCGTCCGTCCGTCCGTCCGTCCGTCCGTCCGTCCGTCCGTCCGTCCGTCTGTGAACACTGCTAGCGCCTAAACCATACGTACGATTTCTTCCAAAACGGACATTCCCCGGTCGATCTGATTCTAGTCGAAGCTTTGAGATTTTGAAAAAGATTCTTCAAAATTTGGAGGTACTTTATATAAATCCCTCCGGGGATTTTCAAAATTTTCTCATAAACGGCTCCAAATTTTTTCTTTAAATTTCTTTTATGAGGAAAATACGCTTTTTAACATGGCATAGGTCCGATTTTCACGTACAGCTCTGAAGTTTCGAAAATTGTGAAAGTTTGAATTTTTCGGCGTCTTTCTCCAACTACAAAATTGAAGATAGAGATTTTTTCTTCAAATAAAATTTATTCTGCATATTGAGTTCTTTAATAAAGGTCATGTAAATGTTTTTCAAAATTTTAGTAGTTTTCGTGCAATATGTGCAATTTTTAAAAATTACAAAAACAAGATTTTCTCAAAAACGGCTCCAAATTTTTTCTTTAAACTTTTGGTAGGGACTCTACCAAAAGTACTCTCCAAATGTACTCTATTAGATGACATAAGAGCCATATTGGTCTATCGGTTGGTTTTTTCAAAAATTACAAAAATTTAATTTTTTTACTTGTCTCTCACGTCGTTAATATGTACATTATCGGCGATTTTTTCACATTATTATATTAACGAGTATATATGCTTTAAATAATGTGAAGAAAAAAGTTTGTCGAAAACACTACCGTTTTCAGTGAAAAGTAGCTCAAATTTCGGCATTTTCAGAAACGCTCGAACGCCATTTTCTCATATATGTCTGCAATTTTTTTCTTGCAACTTTTGTAACGGATACTGATAACTACACTCTTTAATATGACGTAAAGCTTATTTTGAGTTATTTTTTCGTTTTTTTTAATTTATAAATATTATTTTTGTAAACATCTCTAACATTTTAAAAATGCATATTATCCGAAATTTGTAAAGATTATTATATTTGTGAGTGTAAGTGCTTCAATTAACTTCAAATATAGTATTTTGAAAACTCAAAAATTTTCTGTGAAAATGAGCTTCAAATTTCGCATTTTTAGTAGTGCTAAAACGCCATTTTCTCTTCAACGGCACATAATTTTGAGAGGGAAATTGCCATTTATAACTAGGTTTTTATATTCTTTAATATTCTAAAATTAATGTTTCCGTTCTACCAATAGGAAACCGAAAAATTAAGAAAATGACAAAAAAAAGTACTTTTGGTGGTGATAGATGGCAGCTGGCAAGAAAAAGTTTGTGACAATTCCGAATAGATAGCGAAGACTCAAGGAAATAGAAAACTAATACGGGAAAGTCTGTGCCATTTGTAGCACCACTAGTTTAATCCAGAAGTTTGGAACCACGGCCGCTCTTTAGTAATCGCGTGTGGGACACTCAAAATTTAACAAAAAAAATGCATTTAGAGGGAAAGAACTTATGAAAATACCTAATTGGATTCTTTTAAGGTTATTTAGGTCTAGTTTAGGTTGTGATTATTAGCCGTAAATCTTATACATGAAACCGAATTAAATTTCTAATATCTAAAGGAAAACAAATTAAGGAATTTTCTTGCTCTGAATATTTCTCAAAAGCGCCACTACGAGTCTGAAAAACGAATAAATTAGCACTTTACCCCGTAAGTAGGTGAAAGAGTCAGCGGGCAGTGTGCAAACTCCGTGCAGCAAAGGCTGTGCAGGAAAGTGCATGACGTTTATCTTCAGCATCCAGTTCGTCACTAAGTTTGCGTGGAGGCAAAAACACATATTGATGAAAAATCAATGAAAGAAGAAGAAATGAAGTTCGGGTCAAAATATCAACAATCAGAATAATGACAAGAAGTTGTATTATTTATTGTATTATTCACAGGCATATATCTATGAATTATTTCTACATTTTACTTAGTACCTTAAAGTTCAATGTTTTCCGGTCGGTTTGTATGTGCTAGATTTTCTTTTCAGAAGACGCATCAATCCTTCACTAATGTTATCACGTGCGCAACGAGAAAGGTAATTCCCATTCAATTTGCCTTCTGCAATTTTTTCCAAGGTAATTTTAAACCCTTGCAGACGTATGGCGTACAAAAAATGTAAAAAAAACACATTTCTGACATGAGCAAATTAACTTCTGTCTTGGGAATCAGATCTAAGTAGATAGGGATTTGGAAATAGGGCTTCGAAGTAAGTTAAGAGTAGATCAAGTCGTCTCGTTGCTCAAATTATTATTATTACTATAGAATATAGTAATAAGGAAAAAGGGGCCAAAAAGAAAAAGTCAGAGCAGGATAATCAAAAGTATATAATATTCAACTAATTCTTCCTCTTCGAGATTATGGCCGGTTACAGTGAAACGAAATGAACAGAGAATTCTAAGTGAAGAAGTAGACGGAAACTTTATTGAATAATATCACACTATTTTTGGTAGAGAAGTCTTCCGTATTCAAAAATTAAGAAAATATCAAATACAAGGGATAAGATAAAACACAAGTCAATAACCTAAGCGACTACAAGTTGAAAAAACAAATTAAATGGATATGATTCAATAGAAATTACCACTGGATGAATTAGATGACGTTCATGTAATAGTCATCAGCAAAGTTTAGAGAGCGCGACACGCAAGAGGAAGACCTGCGTCCGTAAGTGGTATTGAATTGAATTGAAATGCTCCTCATTTCGAATGGTGAGACTCCTCCTATCAAACGCGCTCTTCCGTTTAACCGCTTAATTTAAAATTCACAAGCAAAGGAAATGGCCGCTGAATTTAGTCGAGTACAGAGCAGTCGTTTGAAGAGTTATTTTACGCGCCATAAATCTACAACATGGCTTTGGGGCAGTGCTGCTGAGAATTTTCATCAGATTTGGAGTAAGAGAACTCATTCTGGAAATTAAACGCAGGCAGAAAACTGTTAAGGAAGATACGACACACGCTCTGAAGACAGGCTGTAGCTGCGCACGAAGAGCTGAATTAAAACACGGATTATCATAGCAGAAACAGAAAGATTTGCAAAATCCAGATTCAGAGTTAGAGTGAAGAAATTTGATATTGTCACCGAATAACAGAAGAATCACCATATTGAAAAAAATGACAAACAGTAAATTACTGGTTAGGGTGAGAATCTTCGTAGAACTCGATTTACTTCGCAGTAGATTTGTTTGAAAGAAGCATACGGCTATTAAATATGTAAATAATTCATCACTAATGTAATCGTGGTGCACATAACTGAATATGAGCTTTGCTTAAACATTCTAAGGTTTAAGCAAACTAAGCATACGGTAAGTTCTCTTGTTCAAGAAGGGTCCCTAAATCTTTCTAAACAAAACTACGTATATTTGCTTGCATTGATGCGGGTGTGTAAGTACGTGTGTTTAGGTGCCAAAGGCTCGAATTGCACTGGTAAATGTATATGTGTATATAACAAGGACGTTTTTGCATTGGCTCGTCTCTGTATGTACATGTATGAATTTGAGTGATGTGCGTGTTTGTGTGCGTTGTAGGAGTTGTTCTCGCATAGTCGTGCACCTGTGCGTGTGTGATTGTGTGAGGCAGGGATTGTAATATTATAATGTGAAACATTAGTGGTGCGGCAACAGCTCATGTCTTCCCGCAACATTTGTAACATTTGCAAGTGTTTAACTCTTAGACCATTCAACAAAAGTTAGACCAACACCTTTTTAAGCGTCCTTTGCTGTATGAGATGAAAACACTTAAAGAAAAACGTTGAAGCCCTTTTTGAGAAAAATATATAAATTGCCTTTACCAGAAGCAAATGTTATGCAAATACTACTCATTCTACCAACAATTTATACAAGATTTAATTTTTTAGAACAGATTTTATTAAAGAAAAAATCCCTGTCGTCATATTGTAGTTTTAAAATGTGAAGATTTTGAATTTTTTGAAAATACACAGTTCATCGAATACAAAAACCTAGGACATTTTTATAAGAATACTTTTCTCTATTCTAGAAAAAAATTAAAAATGTTTGATGTTTTTGAAAAAATAACAATATTTGCCAAATTTCACCTCAATACTTTGCAAAAGTATTCATATTTTTTAAAAAATATTGTACATTCCCTTATTTAAAGATATATCTGTGAAGGTAAGATTTCTCCAAGAAAAAAATAAATATCTTCAATACTGTAATTTTAAGAAAACATCGAAGGTATGATTTCTCCAAGAAAAAAAAATCTTCAATACTGTAATTTTAAGAAAACATCGAAGAAAGTTTGAAGTTTTGCAATTTTCAAAAATTCAGAGATCTACAAAAAATAAGCTTACACAACTTTTAAGCGTCTTTTCTCTACCCAAGAAAAATATAATTACGGAGGTTGAAAGCCATTTTACTGACAATTTTCGACATTGTGTTACAGCTTCATATAAGTTTCCCCAAAACAAAACTAAAATGTGTTTCAAATTCGCAGGGCCTCGAGTTTGACTAGATCGATCCTGGAAAAACAATTTTTGGAAAAAATCGTCTGTATAGCTTACGCGCTGCCTTTGACGACATATGAACGGACAAACGGACTGACGGTTGGTCAGACAGGCATTTTTCTATTAACCAAATTTCGGCATCAAGGACCCACAATCGTGGAGGACTTACACGCAAGGCATTAGAGAAAGTTTTTTCTCATATGAACAATATGTATCCACTTTTTCCATGTCAGGTCCCACAAACCAATTTTTATGACGCAAAATTCGCTGCAACATTACAATACTTTCCCCTTACTGTGTAAGAATAAATTAGGCAGAAAGTAAAATATTTTTTTAATATTAAATTTTTAATTTGCGATTGCAACGTCAAATAAGCAAGTTCCTAAAATAATGAACTAACTGCAATTTCAAACTAGCATCTTCAAATTCCATTTTATTAAGATTTCATCCCGAAATACTTAAAATTGTTTATTTAAAAAACATCCATATTCAAGAATGCCTTAAATTCACGGATTAATATCATTTTATAGTTCTTCGAATAACACTACATCATTTTTTCTGGATCAATGTCGTCTGTACATGATAAGCAAACAACTTCCCTTTGTGAATGATTCTTAGTTATCTCATAATTTTGCACACAGTATATGTTTATTATTAATTTGTTGTTGTTATTATTATTATTATTATTATTATTATTATTTCACAACAGATATAATGAAAACAGACGAAACATCCTCAACAGTCGCGATCGCTTAGCGATGATTTTGGCGCGTAAATCCATGACTGTTTTTGGTGTCACTCGGAATTTGGTGCTTGGCGAATAGGTCTCGAAAAAGGTGTTATGACTATCTTATTTGTATACAGGCAAGTCAATAATACTTGGTTTCGTACTATATGGAGTACAAGCATCAAGGGGAAGCGCAGTTTATGTTTTAAAGGTGGAATTATTACTGCCCGCGCTATCTAAAGGAGGTTAATCCCGTGCTGAACTTGGGGATCCGAGAGTTTACCGCTTATTAATTGGCTCCATGTTTGCTGGATAACGACGTGACGAACGTGACTTCGTATCTGCTTTGGCAGCCTGGTTCCACCCGGAAGTGGAGGTAGGGTAGCCTGCTGGCACCCAAGCAGTAAGCCCGCGTAATAAGCTCAACCTTGGGAACTGTTGTGTGACCTATATTTGAGATTTGAGATATCTTATCGTCATCCCTTCACCATCAGACATCAGTTTTGGATAAACGTTCGGGTCAGAAAAAACAATAAGATATTCGTTCGGCAAAATTTCAAATTATTTAATGACAACCTTGAAGGTTCCCACAATAACCTACGAAATGAACAATTACAAATGTAAAATATATCACATTTCATTTCAAATAAAAAATAGGTATTTGCTGCGTAAAAAAGAACTCCATTTCATCACTCTCTTCAAACCAGTTAACTCGAAGCTAGAGACTGTTAGCCACTGAGGACGAAGTAAAATATTTCACATTTGATCTTAATGAATTTACTTGTTTTATGTTGTAGTGGAAGATAATATTTCATTTTCTACATTTATTTAACGAATGGTTTGGAAGCCCATTCTGAACCGCCACTTCAATTCAGCCTATCTCTTAAACAAGATATCACGTTTACAGACCATAAGGTACTTAAACAACAATTTACACTTTTTCATCAATTTGCCGGAAAATGTTTGAACTAGTTAATTGTTCACTAACACTCCTACGTAATAATAACGCCAGGCGCAGAGAGTATTCTTGCCTTACTCCCATAGACGACCGTATCATTTCCCCGACTTCATTTATCTTTATCTTGCATCTTGATTATTCCATAAAAAACATATTTTGCAAACTTCCCTAATGCAATTCACTAGCACTTTCTCCTCTTCTCTAAGATATTCTCAGCTTTATTCCATTAACTCTATCGATAGCTTATTTTAGTTATAGGAAGCCTAAATTAAATCCTGCGTTCTTCTTAAACTCTCTGCTAATTATATGGTTAATTATGTATTGCATAGGGCTTCTCTGCGTCTTCTAAAAAGTTTGATTCTTTTAAATCTCCGTACTGTTCTAATCCTTTCTCCAAACTTCTTCTCATCATTTCAGCACATGTTTTGTACGCGCTTAAGATTAAAACGGTGACTATTCAGCTGTCTTCTTTATGAAATCTCACTCACTTAAAAATTAGTGTGATTAGTTCTTCCTTTAAATGTACAGTGCCAACCAAAAGAATAAGGACACCCCTCTCCATCACATTTATTTAAGATGTTCCTATACATTTGTTAAGTGTTGTTATCTTTATGCTATTTTAAATTAAGCCCCCAAAGTGTCATCTTTCCTTAAAACAACAGATTGCTAACTAAAAGAATGAAAGAGTTCTCAGAGATTTTCTTTTATCTGCAAACTGAAAAGAATATCAATTTTTGTTGCTAAAAAAATGCTCCGTAAAACAATTATTAAACGTGTATCAACCAATTGTGGTTTATAAAATGTATCTACTTAATGCTCGTATTCGACAATAAAACTTTTTGCTGAAACAAAAATATTGAAGAATTTATAAAGCTTGTAATGTTTTCAATTTTTTTTAAAAAATAGGAAAAATAAAACATTTTACAAGAGAATCGGTAGAAATTCCAACTTCGCGCCAATTGGTGACCTTACTCTTTGGAAATATTGGGGGTATGTTGATAACACCTTAAAAGTATTACAATATGCATATTGGTGTGTTTTGGTTGTTTTCTGTTGAGATCAGTTGAATGCATTTTGTCAAGTTAGTTTTGTGCTTTTGCAAATGGAGCGTAAACGTGTGTGTAACGATACAAAAATGGATGATAGCCAGTATGCCCAAGTCGAATACGAGCATTAAGTAGATACATTTTATAAACCACAATTGGTTCATATAAGTTTAATAATTTTTTACTGAGCATTTTTTAAACATAAAAAATTGATATTCTTTTCAGTTTGCCGATAAAAGAAAATCTCTCAGAAAACTCTCATTCTTTTAGTTAGCAATATGTTGTTTTATGGAAAGGTGACACTTTTTGGGCTTAATTTAATAAGGCAAAAAGATAACAACATTAAACAAATGTGTAGGAACACCTTAAATGTGATGGAGAAGGGTGTTCCTCATTCTTTTGGTTGGCACCTGTAATGGAAATTAATTCCTCCTCGATTCACCTTTCTCAACAACTTCTTCTTATCCAAATCAATCCCTCAGCCTCGGCCATGTATCCTCATACCTTTACTTTCCCATTCTAGTCCTTTTGGTTTCTTACTTTTTATTTTCTCAACGGTGTTGTTAATGCTCTCCTTACGTATGTTAACCCTTCCTCTTCCGACACCCGCTCTCTAAAATGTTTACTTTCCTTACCGTCTAACAACTTCATATAACACTTTTTCAAATTTTCTAAATCTACTAGTTAATTTACCCTTTCCTTATTTATAATCTTAAGTATGTGTCTCCTTTTCTTTATTCATCACTTCTATCTATTTACCGTCGTCTTCCTTTTTTCCTTCTTTATTCTTTCTCCTTCCTTCTATTCCTTCCTTCCTTCTATGTATGTACCATTGTCTTTCTTTTTTCCTTCTCTTATACACAATACTTTATTATTTTATGCACTTATCTCTTTGCTTGTTTCTCTACCAGTCCTCATCGTTACTTCTTATGCATCCCCCTAACGTCCGTTTTCTTTCTCTTACGTAGTCAATCCACCTCTTCCGTCTTCATTCATAATTTCTTTATTCCACATAACTTATATACATATTCTTACTCATCAATGTATTCGCAATCTCATTTACATCAGAGTTTCTTCTAGGCATCCCTCCACCACTTTTCCTTTCATTTTTAAATATTTTTTGCTTTTATTGTTTCATACTTAACTCCGGACAAATCATTATCTCCTTTATTTCTTCCTCCCTCTTACATCCTTCTTCTTTACATTCAACAATAAGAGACAAATGCTCTCAGATCTCAGATCCTATAATCACCTGCCACATTTCTTCCCCGGTTATTACATAATCAATAATGAAATATTTCTTTCTTCCTCCTCAAAATGTCATTTTCCCTTCCTCATCTGTTGCTTCACCGATCCACAAAGACTCCTCCCGCTTGTATTAATTTCTGCATCTCTGATTTCCTCTCACTCTTTTCTCATCATGTACTTCTTTCCACGCTCTACTATGTCCTTACAATAAAGACCGCACATTTCAAACATTTCTAATACCTACTCCCTAATTGTTTCCGGTATTCGGACTAAGTTTTGCCGCAAAAACAATACTTTCAATTGACATTCTTCTTTCCATAATCCCCATCTTTCTTTTTCTAACCCTGTCACCTTCATCTCATTCCTCACTCCGTTTGTTATTCCATATTCAGCGTTCCCTTTCCTCTCTGTAATATTTGCATATTGAAACTTGCAGCAGATATTATTACCTAACCTTTCTCTACCTTTCTATTTATCTAATTTTACTACTTCTTGTCCATCTACCAATGTCTCTACTCACCCAAAGAAATCACACTTTTGTCTCTTCGAAATTCTCTGTCGTTATTACGCAGCTCTTTTCCATTCCTAAAGGATACTTTGATATTACTATCTCCTTGCACTTCACATTACATAATCTATAATTGCTTCCTTCCTCTGCACTCCATACCTCCCCTTCACTTCCGTTCTTTGCTTCTTATTCCCTATCGTTCCGAATTGCACCTTCCTTTCCCGTCCTTGCACCTTCCTATTCCGGGAAAATCATTCAATGTTTATCCATTGATTAATTTGTTCATAATATCTCATTCCCTTTCTTTCTCTCTGTCACTATGAGCTCTCTTAGTGTCCATATGTCTTTCTTTTCTTCCTGCGTCAAGTATTGTCCAATTCAAATTATTGTTCTTTTTCATCCAAATTTATTCTTCAAAATATCTTTCTTTGGCAGGGTATTTTCAACCTTTAGTTTTAAAACCATTTCTCTTCTTCCTCAAGCACTTTTTTCATCTTCAAATTTCCCCATATCCGTTGCGTTACATCTAACAACCTCATCATATTTCGACTAGTGAGATATATTCTCTCTTCTCATTTTATTCCTCCTTTCCTTCAATTCTTCTTCAATACTCTTTTTTTCCTATCCAAGACACTACTACTATCCCGCAAATTCCCTTTTTGCTCCCTGCCCTCGATCCATCTAGGATAAAGTTACATTTAATAAGTTCCTTCTATATTGTTATGAGGTAAAAGTACCCTTATAATTGTAAATAACCAGGAATGTAATAGTTATTTATGCGCCACGAAAGTTGTAAAGGTTCTCTAAGAGCAGCGACAAAAATCATGAAGGCCAGAGGGCCTGTTACGTAGTCCGGTCAAGATTTAATTTTTAGCGAATTTTAATTAATCAAATTTACTTATTTACTTAATGAACTAGTTATTAACTTGACTCGGTATGTCGTTTTCATATTTCCTACCTATTATTCCCATTCATAATTCTCTAGCATAATTCCCTCCATTGGGGATACATAGTAACATTCAACTGTTTACATATTTACCCAGTATCCACGATATACTCCACCAAAGTAATATATGCAGTATCGAGCTTCTTAAACTAAAAACAATGACAAGTAATAACATATCATTAAAAATAAACTTTTTACTCTCAATGCAATGAAATCTGCTCAGAGATTGAAAATTGACATAATCCTAAAAAAATTATTAAAAATGAATACGATATATCAGAATAAATAATTGAGAAGTGTGATTATATGTTATGATTCGGTAGCAAGAACTTGTGAATGCAAGGTCAGTCTTCATAATAAAAGATACTACCTTCTTTGTTATGTGATTCCTTCTCGCTGATGTTTCTCATCTGCTGCAAAAATGTCAGAAGAATGTATTAAAGATTTATATAATTACAGTAGGAATAAGCATTGAAGCATTTTTTATTTTTCTTAGAGACCTTCTTAGATGGTCATATTGTAGTTAAGAAATAATTTATTACTGAGTAGTAAATAATGTTCTTATCCTTTATCCACAATACATTAATCACTATTTATCTGGTAATCGATTTCAAACTTTAATTGAGGTGTGTTGGGCAGTGTGAGGGAAGAGAGAGACATGGGATAGAAGACGGTTGAATTGGTTGATATTCAAATTTTAATGGTGAGTGCAAGGACATTCGGCTAAGGTAATTAACGGCTAAGGTAATTATTCCCGTAAGTGCAGTGCATATTTTTCTTGGGAGATGGCTTGTTATATTCCCCGCTGGATGGTGAGATTCGGCGCCGACCTACTGTCAGCTAACGAGGTTTCCACCCAATCACATATCTTCCATCAGCAAGGCACCGCCCCAGCCGAGACAAGCTCTAAGCTCCCGGCTGGACTCCCGACATATGTGTTAGTGTAATGCATGTAAGTGTAAGTGTTTGTAAGTAAGGGGTGAAGATAGGACAAGGAAGATAAAGAAAGATCGTGCGCGGTCCGTGGCTTGTTTGTTAGGGTATAGCCCCGGCATTCACCTGGGGTGAATTGGAGAAACTTCGGAAAACTAACGAAATTCTCCTCCAGACAGCGAGTGAATTCGATCTAGCTACTGTCGAGAATCCCTGCCACCGTCAAAACTCAAACCTAGGACCTCTCGGTCAGAGGCTCTGCAGTGAAATGAGTTGATGCCCTGACTTGCCATTGAGTTTCACAACAGTAAATGGACAACTAAAAATTTTGGAAAATTGCTTTGAATTACTAGGTCATATAGCGATCGCTGTGATTATTTTACCGTAATTGGTACCTGTAGAGAGAGCACGTAAGGAGAGCATTTACACAAACATACATACTTGAGATAGTATTCGAACCCGCGACCTTCGAACTGAGGTAGCTACAGCCCTTCAACCTTACCGACCTCGCAACAATTAAACAATTAAAACTGTTTTACTGTGAAGGTGCCGACTACAGTGAACACAAGAAACATGAGTAAGGTGTTTAAAGAAGTTACAATTTTCTCTAACTGAACAATAACCAATTGCGTTTTAGATATAACTATGTCACACTGCTAGTTACTGTATTTGTCAATATATACCAGAAATAATACGTTCTCTATAAACAATTGATGTAAAGAAATTCTACGAGAAAATACTCATAATCTCGGTTTTACTAATATTGTGAGTTGGAACCTTGTCAAACCGAGCTCTGGACTAGTATTTAAACACGAAATATTACTTGACTGATACATTTTCATGTTCAATTTTTTATTTGGAAAATTAATGTTTTGACAATTCATGTAATGGTCTTCTGTATGAAAAAGTATTAATTTGCTTGTTTCTTCATAATTATGAAACACTTTTCTTCTGTCTAGCATATCAGGCTTGTATGAAAACGCTATCATGGAAACTGGTATACTAACATGCTCGTCCCATGTGGTAGTGTACTTCCATGGTCTTTGTGGACCTGATGGATTCATTCGCTTCGTACAACTCTTGTTGATATCGCGAACTTCGAATATTTTAGCTATGATGTTTACGTTCCCGTATATATAAGTATATAAGGAATATTATACGTAGGATGGAGAAAGTTACGTAATGAAGCGCGAAAAAATGGCAAGTTTTCTGCAGAAAAAAATTCATTGCCGCGCCCTGACAACGAAAAAGTGGATAAAACCACTTGCTAAATTAAGAAAAAAATCCCCTAACACGTGGTGTAGACATAATTCTGGATTTGTGGGCCCTTGATACCAAAAAACTAATTGAAAGCAAAACGTCCGTCCGTCCGTCCGTCCGTCCGTTCAATGTACGTGAACAACACTAGCACCTAAATTATGCGTACGATTTTTTACAAATTGAATAAATCCCTATCTACCTGGCATCAGTCGAAGCTCTGCGAGTTTTAAAAACATTCATTAATTTTTTGGGGCACTTTACATGAAGGCACCCGAACATTTTCAAAATTTTCTTAAAAACGGCTCAAATTTTTTTCTTTAAATTTCTTGAAAGAATACTGTAAAATACACAATATTAAGGTGGCATAGATCCATTTTTTCTGTTAACTCTTGAGTTCTCAAAATTTGCAGAAGTTTGATTTGTTTTTGGGCTCTTCCTACAACTACAAAATTAAAGATAGAGATTTTTCTTTCAAATAAAATTTGTTGTTATCTATAGTGAGTTATTTCATTAAGGTCATGTACATTGTTTTGAAAATTTTAGTAGCTTTGTGTAATATTGCGTGCAAATACATGCAATTTTAAAAATTACAAAAAGAAGGTTTTCTGAAAAACGGTTCCAAAATTTTTCTTTAAAATTTTGGTAAGGATGGTTCTTAATTTACTCTATGAGATGACAAAACCCCCAAATTTGTATATTCTTTTGTTTTTTCAAAAATTACATAAATATAATATGTTTGACTCGTCTTTCACGTCGTTAATATTTACATTGGCGGAGATTTGTTCACATTATTACATTTATAAGTGCACTAGCTTTAAATAATGTCATATAACGTTTCTCGAAAACTTAACAACTTTCTTTGAAAACTAGCTCAAAATTCCGCCTTTTCAGAAACGCGCAAACGCCATTTTCTCATAAATTACTACAAATTTTTTCTTCAAACTTTTCGAACGGCTAGTGCAAATTGCACTCTTTAATATGACGCGAAGTTCATTTTGGAGTGTTTTTTTTTTCAAAAATTACACGGATGTAATTTTTGTGAAGAATCTCTCATATTGTATTAGTGAGTTAATGTGCTTCAGATGACTTCAAAAGAAGTTTTTCGAAATCTCAAAAATTTTCTGGGAAAAAAAGCTTCAAATTTCGCATTTTTAGTTGCGCTTAAACGTCATTTTCTTAAAAACGGCTCCAAATTGTTCAAAGAAAATAGCCATTTAGAAGGAGGTTTTACTGTTATTTAATATTCTAAAAATAATATTTCCGTTAGAAAACCAAAAAATTAAGAAAATGTCAAAAAAATGTTCTTTGGGCGGCGATAGGCAGCTGGCACGAGTAAGTGGCAATTCCGAATAGCTAGCCCAGACCCAAGGAAATAGAAAACTAATACGGGGAAGTCTGTGCCATTCTGTAGTTACTAGTTGTCATTATGCTTTTCTAAATATGTGCGTAAATAAATTAATCAAGTTCAAATATCGACAATATAATGAATTTAGATAATATTGTAGCAGTATGTTTTCAAAGTATAGTAAGGAATATTCATTTTTACTATAATAACTTTGAATAATCTCGTATTCAAAGAAAATACGTCCTGTGTAATTTTTAATTGAATATTTTATGATATGTATATGTAATTGTGTACGCAAGTTTAATAAGTTACTGGTAAGTTATATGTAATAGCAATCTGAACTAAAACCATAAGCAAGAAGTGGATATCTTTACCTGTTTGATATCAATAAAACAATGGAAAATATTACTAATGAGCATTGGATAAAAATATATTTAATCAACTTTTATCGTTATCATTTTGTTAGAATATTTTTATCCATTTCAAACGTGTATTCCTTATTGTAAAATCTGAAGAACTTTTTCTTGAGACCTTGGTTGTAATGTGGCCGCTAACTACAGACTGTTTATACGTTCCTGACAGACATTACACTTCTGACGCCGGTGTTACGAGATCCTCTAGTGCGTTATTTTATTCTCAGCACAGAAAGGGAGTATTTTTTCTTCGTAGGCCATTATATCTCTTTACCCCATATTGTATCTATGCATCATTTTTCTTCCGTCGTTTCTGTTTTAGAGATATCAAACTTCATTATTCTACAAATTCCTTTATTATCTACTTTGATTTACAATTCTCAGTTAAAGTGTGGTGTAAGGAATATCTTCTCTATTGAAATTTGAAGGCTTAAAGAGTTTTCAATGACAGCATTGTTTTGTAAAGTTTTCAGAATTTTCTGACAGATTTCATTTCATATAGTCCTACCTTTTACAATAATAATAATAATAATAATAATAATAATAATAATAATAATAATAATAAACTAAAGATAAAACACTGAATTGAAAACGTTATAAAATAAGATGGACGCGGTACAGTGACCTGATGAGTTTTGTGTTTTCTGTTTCAATTTCTTACTATTTTTTCCCATCAGTCCCATCATCGGGCCCCTTGACTTGCAGGGATCCGGGCGATCCCCCGGTCTGCCCATGCCCAGCGCCGGCACTGGTTGCGAGTGACACCTGAGTGCAGATAAAGGCAACGAGAGTCCGACGCATCGGCCCAGGATTAGCGGCTGGCCCGCGCGATCAATCGCCCGACACATTCACGCCAGCCTGCAACACGCACGGCAGCCACCGACGCCCGGAGATACAATCTGTTTCACGGAGCGACAGGTGGCGAGAGAGAGAGAGGAAACAATGGTACCAATTTGCTAATCATTATGCACGGACCGCGAGTTAAAAGTAAGGTTATGTACAGTGTTGTGTTTCTGTTCCTTATTCCCTTAAGTTGTCATTACCTTTAGTCATCATGACCATTTTCATGAATACGTCAATACACTTCTAAATAACCAAGAAACAGAAAAGAATATTTACTATTAACTCTGCAATATTAAAAAAATAATTTTTATTCTAACCCAAAAAGAGTGAATAGGAATCGTATGTCAACGGAAGTCTAAGCGACAATAACGATGTGTGTAATGCGACATAGATTTGGCGCAGCCAAAACCGCAGGCAGGGCAGCTACTAACGCCCGTAGATGCAATCTGTTTTACACAGGGACAGAGAGAGAAAGGGAGAGAGTGAGAGAGAAAGAAAAAGAGAGAAAGAGAGAGAGAAAGAGAGATAAAGAAAAAGAGAGAGAAAGAGAGATAAAGAAAAAGAGAGAGAGAGAGACGAAACAATGGTAAAATTTTGCTAATCATTATGCACGTAGTTAAATATAGGGTTGTGTACTGGGTTCTGGTTCTGAAAAAAAGTTATCCATTTTTGTAGGATATTTATATTTGCACATTCGGATGTTGTGCTCGGATCGTCAGTGAACGGGTGCGTTTTCCAACCAAAGGCGAAAACAAATTTTTGTTGAAGGTCACTTACACTTATATTATGATGAAACCAAGGACAGAGTGCGAGGTGTCGATTGGTAATTATTTGTAACAGAAAAAAGGAATTTTATTGACGGAGATTAATTACAGCTGAGGCCATTTATTATTCCAAGTTAGTTTGGAGCACACAAAGGTAAATCTGTTTCTTATGCAGTGCAGGGTCAAGTATCACTGATTTGACCACGTGGCTACAGACAAAAAGTGCATCCCTTGACTCAACCAGTTCTGAGCGTTTGTGTTCACTTTTCTGGAACGTTCTGTATTGATATATTGGACCCTGATGGGAAGATATTAATAAATTATACGGAGTTCATAGAAGAATATTACATTCTAGAAATGGAACTATACCGACAGGACGAGATAAAGCTATGATGAGATTTATGTTCCAATGGAAATCGAAACTATCTTTTCCACAGTATGGGGATATAGTACTTGCTGACTACAGTCCCTTCTAATTCTCCAGTTAATTTTGCAGATAGCAACAATCTAACATACCGAATTTAGATTGATGATGAATTAAAGATATTAATAATTCGTGACATAACAAAGTGCAGATAGGTAATGTTAAGCTTTAATTATTGTTCTAGAAACATTTAACCCTTACTTCTTAAACTGTAGAAACAGCCCTCATTGTTATGCACTGTAAGTGAGGTAATGTATACAGGTGACTACAGTGGTGAATTGTCTCTATTTCTCACGCACGGAGAATGTTAGGGTACATGAATGATTATTAATGAAATTATTTTCAAATATCATGCGTAGTACAACGAGTCACCAAAAATGCTACAATCTACCAACAAACACATCCCCAATTTTTTATGCGGCTCGAATTCACAATCTTCTGTTCCAAGACAGACGCTTTTCCAAACTCCTACCAGGAGAGGTGGCTCAGGCAGTGGAGTCACTGCAATTCCTCTGACCGGGAGGTCAGCAGGAAAATTCTACTCGTAGCAGCCGGCAGTTCTGATTGTTATTTTTCCATGGTTTCTCCAAAAATTTCCAGGCGAATGCCGGAGCAGTACACAAACAATCGGGCCACGGACCGCGCGCGATATATCCTTCACCTTCCTTGTCCTTTCATCACCCTCACTTACAAACCCACTTACATGCCCTACACTGCCACACATGCCGCGAGAGAGGCAGGAGCTTAGTGCTTGTCCCTGCTGGGGCGGTGTCCATTTGTTGGGAGCTACCTGTTTGGGGGAAAACTTCACTACCCGATTGGTAGGTCGGCGCCGGATCTCATCATTCAGCGGGAGAAAATACACTACACTTACCGGACTAATGTCTTTAGCACTTGAGGCGTCCGGGATCACTAATCAATCAATCCAAACTCCTACTGTCCTTTTTCTCAGACAAACCCCGCCACTTCCTTTGAACTCCAATGAAAAAATCAACAAATAATAAAAACTGATCATTGCCTGAGAAGAAGTAAGAAGTTCTCTTTCTCTCCTTCTCTCTTTCTCTCTCTCTCTCTCTCTCTCTCTCTCTCTCTCTATATATATATATATATATATATATATATATATATATATACATACAGAGAGAGAGAGAGAGAGAGAGATCTTGGTATGTATATAAGAGCTAAACTCCGATACCGTTGAACCGATCTCCATGAAAGTTGGCACTTCAATGTGTTTTTTCACCCAGAAGGTTTATGTGCTGTTAATTCTTTTGTAACTTCACTACATGGCGCTGTAGAACAAAACTAAATATTCACGTCAAATGCAACCCGCAATACTCGGTAGCATTTTGAATCTTTATCGTTAAATAACTCGTAAACTAGGCGTTCTAGGTCCTTGAAAACTAAAATTTCTTGAACATTATATTACACTTTTGCTGGTCCGGAGCTTACCGATATTACCTCACCTGCGCAGAGACATACAGAATCTGCAAGTAAATGTGAATGAGAGGGACAGAGAGCGGCAGAGACAGACACATACAGGGAAGGATGAGGGAGGACGGAGAGAGGCAGAAACAGTGAGAAAGGGAGGTGGGAGGGGAAAGAGGGAGATGAAGGGCAGAACAATGTCTGCCAGGTTTTCCTAGAAACATATAATACGACACGTAAATCAGGTATTGAAATATTTTGCAGTGAATTAAGTACATTATCTATACATACTCAGAGCAATGAAGTTAATTAATTTATATTTAATACATTTAATAAATGATAAAAAATATCAAAAATAACTTCCTTGATATATTAGGCACGCGCGTATGTTTCTGTGATTTCTAGATCTAGAAGAAATTATTTAACTAGTGATTCCCATGTCTGTTCATAAGAAACATTGAAACAGCTATCACTCACTTCAAACAACACACTCACCTCCCTTAATCCGCACAATCCCGTTGCAAGCCCGGACAAGTGGCAGTCGCTTCGCCTCCCCCTCCGCCATCCACCGCCAACCTCCCCCACCCTCCTCACCACGCCACCGGCTCGCGCCCCAAGCTGACCTTTACGAGGCGAGCACGCTGTGCACAATCAGGTCGATATCTGGCGGGCGGATCTTGCATTATTAAGCAGATCGCACGCGGTGGCGGTGGAGGCGGCGGCGCTGCCGCGCGCGGGGAGAGCGGGGTTGGGGAGGGGGGAAGGTGGGACGGGATGGGACCGGGCAGAACAGTGCAGGGCGGGGTAGGCACATCTGGGCGGGTCTCGATGGGCCTGGGCGGAGAGGGGCGAGGCATGGCGTGGCGGAGCGAGACGGGGCGGAGAGGAGCGACGGGCAGGCACGGGCAGACAGTGGACGGGCTGGTGGTCGGGTGGGGAGTGTCGAGACGGGCGGGAGAGTGGGTGGGCTGGCGGGCAGGGCGGGGCGGGCGGGGCGGGCGGGGCGGGTGGGGCGGGTGGGGCGGGTGGGGCGGGTGGGGCGGGTGGGGCGGGCGGGGCGGACGGGGCGGAACGGGGCAGACGGAGCGGACGAGGCGGACGGGGCGGAACGGGGCAGACGGAGCGGACGAGGCGGACGGGGCGGAAGGCGCAGGCGTTGGGTTGATTGGGTTTGCGGGCGGGACGGGGTAGGCGTTCGGCGAGAGGGGGGCGGGGCAAGTGGGAGAGCGAGGCGGGACGGGGCAGGCGTTCGGCGAGAGGGGAGCGGGGCAGGTGAGAGAGGGAGGCGGGGCGGGCAGGCGTTAGGCGAGAGTGGGGTTGGGGCACGTGGGAGAGCGAGGCTGGGCGTGGCAGGGAAGGCGGGGGAAGCGCGGCGCGGAAGGGTGGGACAGCACATGACGGGAGTGGCGCTGGGCGGGGCGGTGGGAGTGGTGGGGAGAGAGGGGAGCGGAGCGGAAGAGGCGTGACGCGCTGCAGTGCGTTTGCGGGTGACGCCGTCGCGCAAACGTCGCGCTGCAGGGGGAGTTGAGTCGTACGCTGGTGGCGGTACGACGGGAAGCCGATTAAAGCTACAGATGCTCGACATACAAAATTCCCTACCTACTGTCGCTGAGGTTGACATTGTTACTGTCTAATGTGAGGATTTTCCAAGTAAATTAGGCTCTTTGGATAATTAAATTAATAAAAAAGAGATGTTGTTTCATTGAATCATGATGTGGCGTTACCGGGCGTGTCAACAGCTTACATCAATATTCCCGTACGTGTAACGCAAGTTATATGCTCTGTAGGTACCTCTCTTTGCTGGATGGTGAGATCCAGCACCGACGTACTAGTCGATTTGCGGGGTTTTGATGAAATGGAAAGTCACTGAATGAAGTCGTCGACGGCTTCACTCGATATTGTTGTGCTCCCCCAGCGCACTGGACAGTTGAAGGGGGTTACTGGGTACATGTTTTTTTGATATGTATGGTGGTCTGTTGATTTCACGAAGTATGTGTTGTATGAGAATAAACTCCTGTTCTTGTTAAATGTTATTACGATATATATTCTTCATTAATACCAAATAACAGGTTTCTCTATTCAAGTATCCTCGAAAGGATTATTTCCTCTTAATCCCAAAGACTCTAACTAGTCTCGCGACATGTGTAGTAATGAAATTGTGAATGTGTGTTACGGGAGAGGAAAGCACACGGATAAGGAAAAACAGATTGCACGCGGTCGATGGCCTTTCTGTTAAGATATTGTTCCGGCTTTTACTTGATATTGATTGGATATCTGGGTAAAACTAACGCTTATTTCTAGAATTCTCCTCTAGACGATGCATCGCGGTGGTTGAAATTGACCTAGCTATGTCAAAAGTTCGCCACCATTGAAACTCGAAATTTAGAACCTCCCGCGCAGCGACTCTGCAGATACAACATTAGTGTTGCCCCTGAACCATCGAAGTTGGTAGATTTGTAGGTAAATGCAAAAATTCGTCAGTGTAATTGCACACAAATCCTTGAAAAACAACTCGGAATATCGATTATTAGAGTGGATAAGTAATGCGGACAAGCTACTAAAAAGTGATATATTTTCCAATGCGGCGTCTAGTCGAAATAAATCAAAGACAAGCTTCATATTAAGTCCAAATTACAATAGAGTGAAGAACAATTACGCGTTATTACACATTATTGCATTGATTGAAATGCGGGTTCCCTGATGTTGCTGTTGTATGTATTTTGTGTTAATTAACGAAGTAAAAGAAGATATTATAGTACAGGGATAGAGAGTACATGCAATTGCCCGGAATATATTCAAGTGTTATTAAGAGCTTCCTACTGAAGTTAACAATGGAGAAATGCTGGATAATTTTAAGGAAGACTAATGAGGCAGATAGACAACATGAGATATAAATGGCAAATATATCATCATTTTCAGTACCGAGACAACATAGTAAAATTGACATCGGAGCGATTGCAGGACTGGGAGGCGAGGGTGTTTGCGCGTTAGAGATGACATGCAATATAGGGAAGGGTAATGAGAGCAGACGAATTGACAAAAATGAACGTGTTTCCAGCTCACTACCTTTGGTTAATAAAGGCTATTATAAAATGCACTGCCAGCAGATTGTGGTATGTTGTTACGCTCGACTTGCTAAAAGTCAGTATTTTTATGTTAATTAGGCAGTTGATACAGGTCATTAATTGAAGTAGATCTGTGCTTAATTACAGAAAAACTAGGGTAATTTGAGGGATTCACAACCACGGCAAACAAATGACATGAGCTACAGGGTAATTCAAGTCCATAATTCTCTTCATATTATATTACAAGTCCGCTTTATCCGATACTTTTCAGATGAGAGTTATATGTTCACTAACAGCAAACATATAGTCTTACGACATACTTGAGACAAACGATGACGTGAAGATATACTTTCTTCAATAAATTAATGGTCTCGGTTCTGTCAAATTACAATTCATGTGCTTTTAGTTCTTTACATGAGATTCTACAAACCAAAAATAGAACACAGTTTAATTACTCAGATTATTAATTTTTGTCTGTGCTCACCAATTTTCAATTTGAATTACTGATGCTCACGTTTGGCTTACAATTTTTACAAATTTTAATTGAAGAGCTTGCGGTAGTAACAAAAAAGCCACATCAGCCTCAGAAAACATCCGGTCATTCGTGAATATTAATATCTCGATTTTAGTTGCAATGTGCCTCATCTTGCTACTTCTCTAAGCCTGTCATGTACAAGGCAAACATTGTAACGAAATAAGCTACACCTTCACCAAAATAGAAATATCAATATTTACAAATAGTAGGAACCTTGTTATTGCCTTATTGCCTTCAATATTTGTTTTTTATCTTCAGTCATCATGGCACTTTTCACGAATACGATAAAATACTTTCAAATATTCAACAAACAGGAAATGAAAGATTTATTATTAACTCTACAATCTTAAATAATTAAATATATTCTGTTCTAAAAAACGAGCCACCATATAAATAGGGATCGTATAATAATAAAGTTAGACAACGCGGGAGGATATGCATCAGTAAAGATGTGTCTGAGGCGAGGTACATTGACATCGCCAAAACTGCTGACAGAACTAAGAGGTGAAGAAGAATGTAAATAACATGTATTTATCACACAAATAGTGATTTGCAGGTGAATTGGACTGATTAAGCGCGATATACATATTTACCTTCAATTTATTGTTGTATTGGTCGAGGTTTATCTGCAAACAATAGAGATTTCCACTAAATAATGTCCTCACCTTATAAAGATTATCAGTATTGGTAGATCCAATACTGTTAACCAATTAAACCGAAAGAAAGTATCCGGAAGGTTTAGGAATCCGTCATTCTTGTAGATAGTAATGAAAAAGAACAGCACAGAAATTCAAGAAATTCTTATGTCGGGAACTAGACAACTGCTAACAGTAAGAAGCCCTCACACTAACATTTGGTGTTGCGAGAGATGTGCACTTGATGTGACAGTGACAGAAATGGTAGGAGCCAACGTAGCAAATTTTTATTTAAACGGTATCAGGGGAATATAATATAAATCAACTAGATTTACACGTCTGCGATTCACATACATGTTTGCAAATCACGTTCATCAAGTTCTACGAGAGAATTTCTTCTTACACACCATTAAATTAGCGTTGCAATAGCCTAAATATTTTTCTGTTCCCTCAGTTATCTCTCTAGGACTTTTATTGAAAGGCACTGAATTGATAAATGGCAAAGAAATGCAATGAAATGCGAGGGGTCACCTTTCCCTGCAACAAGTAAACGTGGGGAATATGCAGTGGTGAAGTTTGCATGTTCACAGGCGACGTCGTGCAAATGGCATAGTTGACGATCGAACAAGTGTGAGTGAGCGAGTGGGTTGGCATGACGTTGGTGCGAGAGCACAGAGCGACAGTTGGTCTGAGAAACGACCGCGCAACACACTAATACCAGCACAGTAATAAGCTGCAGGAAATCGAAAAGCTAGCTCCAAGAATTACACAGAAACATGAGGAAACTTGGTAATATATTGGTGAAATTTTGACAAGAAATAGGCTTCAGAATGCCTCACATACCATACACCTTCACAGCTTGATGGTAATTAGGACAATTTGAAACAACTAGAAGTTAAGGTGAGAAAATAGGTACTTCCACGACGGAAAGGAAACATAGGAGTTTTGATGTTTGTGGGTTCACAAACGACGTAGTGGAAACGTGGTGCGTGTTGACAACTTTTGGAATACGAGTGAGTGTGTGAGTTTGCGCGAAAGAGGAAGGAGAAGAGTAATGGGCACATGACACACCAGAGTTTTCCCACTAATTGTCGCATGGGATTAACAACTGACTCTGCTGCATTTCGAAATTTAAATAAATACCCGTTGTACACATAAAATGTATACAGTAAATTCAGTCTATATGTGTATATATATATTATATATACACAAATATTATATACATAAAATGAATGCATTAAATTCATTACAGGATACTTATTGAAATCTGAGGCACTGACCGATCAAGAAACATTTGCATGGGCCCCTATTTGTTAAGGGAAGTTGTTAATGATTTTTCTAATTTTCTAATATTATTAGAATTTTATTTTATATAAACAATAATTTCTTTGAAAAATGTACGAAGTACCTACATCATCTTTATTTTCACTAGTGGTCTGCAACCGCAAAAATAGTGAACAAAACTACATACAAGTTGTTTTCGAAAAAAGCGACACAAAAAATACTTTAAAACACTCTAAAATACTAATAGCGCAATGAATTTTAATACAAACAGGATTCATGAATACACCTGCAACTTACTATCTATGGACACACATACACAGTACAAGAGTTCTTTCAATAACAAGAATACACAAAATGTTTCTGATCCTGAACGCAGAAGAGAAAATATTTAATGGCGGTGTGCAAGGCTTGGTGCCTTGCTATAATATTATGTCAGCTGTGTCGTGCTAAGTGACACATTCAGTATGAGAATTATGACAATACGCGCAGTGTGAGAATGACACTAAACTCCCGTTGATGTATTAAGACAACGTACGTTTTACGTTGTCTTAATAAATACATTAGCACTAAGTGTACTTGAAATAGTGTAGTGAGCCAATGCCATCTTGAATTGCTTTCCAGATAGCGAGAGTGAACTCGCCGATGTCCTGAATGGCAGCCAAATGAAGGTAAAGTAACATCCGCCTCGACTGTAATCTGACTCAACAGTGACTGCAGGAAGCACTGCCAGAGACACAGCGCTCAGATACGGACTATTGCAAAATTACAATTGAAAAATAGTTCGGGTACGAAAAAATACGTACAATTTATATTCTAGGGTTAATATAAACTAATATTTTATATATTTGGAGAATATTACAATACTATAGTGTTTAATAATTACTATTAAATATTTTTCCATCTATTTGGATTGGTTTGCCAACTCTATCAATATCGAACTATTTATTAACTTTCAATTATTTTACTTTCTCGCATACTGCTTACGCAGAATATTATAAGGCTAAAACAACAATGCAAATGGTTGTGAATACACTGCACACCTTATACAATGAATTCAATCCAGAAATATTTTTTCATTTAAAGTTTTGAAGAAAAAATCCATTGCTTGAAAGTATTTAATTTCGAATCAAATATTTTACGATTTCATATCAGTTTTACAAAAAATGATGACTTAAATGCGTTAATTCGGAGAGATATTGTGGTATAAATAGTATTACATAACTATTACTAAAGGCGAGAAAGTACGTGCTATGTTAGCACCACCAGTTTCCGGTTCTTTTATGTACAGAAAATATCTACAATTTATAATAAAATATTTGTTGAGGAGCAACAAGTAGATACACGATTCTTGAGACCTTGAAACGAGTAAATCAGGCACGAAATATACAAGAAAACTCTTGAGGCGGTGGAAAGCTGGATACCCTCTTGATAGCAATGGATCATGAATCGAGCGAGCGACATCGGCAAAAGCTGTGAACGCGTATTACAACCAAATCTCTCCCACGACACTGTTGCAAAACGTTTAAATAGTGGACAATATGATCTCAGTTAGAAGTAAAACTTCATATAAATTGTGATATTTTGTGAAAAATGAAACGAATACGAATAGGATACGAATGCAGATTCTAAAACTTTCGGAAAATGGAAGAATTTTACGCAAACGCAAAAGCATAGAATATTGCTGTACCAGAGCTTGCATGAAGGGTGAGTTACGCACGACGTGCTATGGAGTAAAGGAGGGAGGTATATGAGGAAGAAATGCACGACACAATCTGCTTCGATCTCGCTGTTGTGCAGGTTGCGGTAAACGTGCACGATTGTGGCTGCTATTCAGAACGCGTGGCTGCAAACTATGTTAATCAGTCGACCTTTCTCTTATCTATTAGAACACAGATGTGGTGTGTATGTACTATGAAATGTTAAGCAGAATACTTTCAAAAGTTGGAAAGAAAACTAATCGATTGCTGTATGTATCGAGTCAAACACTTTTATTTCATTACTTAAATTAATCTCAAAATCCACAATATGACTCCACATCAATCTACTCATGGTAAGCCTATGAAATAAATTGAAAACTTGGAGAAACTGTCAGTTATGAAACATTCTCAGAAACTAGAAGAATGAACAAATCATTTTCGTTTCCTTATTCAAATTCTTGGACAGAAAACACTTTAATTAGTTGAGTTTCAATTATCAATAACTATAAATATATCAAACACTCTTATATGGCGTGTGTTTAACGGGAAATGATTAATTAATGAACTAAATTTAGAGGTTTTGGTCTATTTGCTCGAGCAATTGGTTCATTCCGTTGCTGGAGAAATAAAATAAAGCGAAACATAATAAAAGTACAGAAGATACAACTATTTTTTAATTATTCAACTTCATTGAAAGGTATATGTTAGATTTCGTAATTAAATTACTGCGTTATATTATATTTCGATTAAATAACAATTGCACGGAAGTACATTGTTTCGAAGACTTTCACATTTACCTTGACATTGCAAATTTCAACATTCTTCACGAATGTCCTGAGTAACCTTGTAATGAAAGTGCGCAAATTGCCTAGTATCGGGAAAAATGTTCTTGGGAAAAAATAATAGAATTTGTTTTTAATTACTCATGAAATTACCAACTGGAATTGAAATATACCTTTGCCTTTTTTGCTTATAAGTTAATATGTGCAACGTTTGTTTGCCGTTATTCAGGTGTCGTTCCTTTGAAACAAAATCATTGTCGTGTCTACATTTTCACATAATCATTCCACTTATAAACATGTTCGAAAAATCATATTTAAATTAACTAGAAATATCCTATCTTGATACAAGAGATGTCGATATTCCACCAGTTTAATTAAAATGAAAAAATGTGTTCTACGCATCATATCAAATCATTAATAAGTTTTAACTGTCATTCTGTAACTTCGTTCCAATGCACAATCCGTCTCATGTTTTTTTAGTTCTAATGGACTTCTTACATTAGCATTCAAAAATATTTGTTTTGGTGTAATGGTGTCTGTAGATTTTTTATTGCATTAAATTAATAAGTTCGTTTAAAATTTTGCTATTGTTACAACGCTAAAAGCACTTGAGACATGTTGCCCAAAGCTGCGAAAACTGCTGTTTCGGGCGCGTAACCACAGCCTTGCACTTCGTCCCAACCAATTGTCATTCATTTACATCAGTTATGTAAAGGTTCTCCTACTGGTGGCAGTGGCACAGCTTCAGTGTCACAGTGGCATGCCACGAGCTTCTCAGCGCAAACTAACGTCGGGAAAGGAAAAGTAACCGCGTCGTTTTCCAACTTGTGGAATTGCGTGTAAAAAAAGAAGATATGAAACAGAAAAATAAAAGTAAAAAATTACCAATAATGGTTCTTAAATTTATCTAAATCCCATCCAATCGCTATTGCATGTGCAAAGCGTAAAATTGTTCAGGGTGACTTTGACTACCAACTGCTCTCTTGTGGCGAGGTGTTCAATTGTGTGGAGGGGGATTTTGTCATGACGTTATCCCTGCCACAAATCCCTGCTGATGGCATCGACTCTGACATCACTGGACATCATCTCACGCACGGCCTAAAAGAGGATAAATAAAGTCACTGAAATGAACTTCTTAAAATGTTTTGAGAAATTAAATCATATTTTATTTTTTAAATGGAGCAATGATAATTCTCACTGGCAAGGGATATATCATAAATAGACCAATGCAATAATGTAACATATGTTAATGTTTTGATATTATTTTTAATATGATACTTTCTAACATGCAATTTTAAATTAAATGCACAAGATTTCCTGTAGCAACCCTTGCAACTGTCGCCTTTGGAGAAGAATGTCTTCAAGGCGCCAGTAATTTTGCGGAAGAGGGGAAAGGCCGCGAAGGCCAAATGCCCAAGTTGCGACGGCTGCTTACAGGAAAAAATTACACGTGTAATTTAAAATGTCAAGTCAGAAAGTGTAATTTTATACACAAATTACTAGCAAAAGATTAACATATACTACATTTCATTCCTCTTTTTATGATATCTCTATTACTTGTGAGTACAATATACGTTTGGATTTAAAAAATTCAAAGATGATTAAATTTCTCGAAAATAACAAAAATTCAAACAATATCTTCACGTGCCCCATGATTCCACATTGTTAGTCGAAAACTGTATTTTGATATCGAGAACCGTTTAGAAGTTATGTGGTGGCCCATAGTTGGTGGGAGGAACTCCCTGTACGTTGAAGGATATTTTGCTTGACATCGTATTTATATATTTTTATTGTGTCTCGACTTATGTTCTATTTAGTTTTGATTTACGTATTTACTGCTGTGTAAATCGACTCTACCAAGACGGGGATATTTGCCCTCAAGGGATGTACATAGGCTAAAAATAAATAAGTACTCGTAACATATTTTTCACACTTCTTCTTATAGTACTACAGGTTTTGAATTAAACACTGCTAACCCTGGTGAGTGGCGACGCCGTCCTGGCGCAGTGACGTCACCGCGTGCTTTGCATGGATGGCGTCCACGCGTGCTCGTGTCGCACGCGCCGGCGCTCGTGCGTTATGCATTCGCGTGCTACGGAGGGTAATGCGTGCGATGAAGGATGCATGGAACACTGACATACGGTATAAATTCACTAACGTCCACTGAGTAGGAAGTTGGTTTAACCCTTCCTTCTCTTGTTTTAATTCGGGTGAGATGGAACAGAGCGACTGCTGGCAGCTCAGGAACTCGGGTAGAGAGGCTCTAGGATTCAAGTCCTGAAGGTTGATTTTCCGGCACTAGCTGAATAACTAGGTCGACATCAGCCACTCTATGGAAGAGAATTCTAGCGGCCGGATGTTCTGATAGGTAGTTTTCCGTGGTTTCTCCAAAACATTAGGATAATGTGTCGGATACATACACACACACACACACACACACACACACACACACACACACTTACATGCACTAAATTACCACACACGTTCCGTGCTTGACCCAGATAGGACAGTGCCCTACTAGGGGAGATGTCAAGAGAAGGGAAGCTCGCAAATGGACTTGTAGGTCAGCGACGGATATCACGCTCCAGTAGGGGGAATGACACTGTCACGTTTCATATACAATACACAACTGCACGGAAATAATTAAAAATACTAGACTAATTAGAGTAAATGGGACCAACTAGTTGGGTAATTACTGACTTGTTTATGAGGGATTGTTGCAACATTTCTAAAATGTTTTGAGATTCAGATTGTTTCCTTTTAGAGAGAAAGTCCTTAACCTTGTAACAATTTATACATAGACTATTAAGTGATGTAGCTAAATTTCCAGAGTATTTTAATCTCAATATGTTGATAAATATTTTAAGAAAATGCTTTAAAGAACTCATTTCAATTTTTACGTAAAGATGTTACATTGTCGTGACTCATGTGGCCAGCGGGACATGACCGGTAAAAATCTAGAATAATCTATTAAATCGTAGTTATTATCTCTATTCATCATATCTAATGGACAAAGACTTTATTGAATTTGATAATTCTGCAAACAACTAAGGATGTGAACATTATTTGTAGAAATTATCAAAAAATAAAACTAGTGATGCTACAACAGCAGGTATTTTCTGGCATTATTTGTAAAAGTTACGTAATACGACAACCCTATTCGAACTTGTGTAATTTATGAAAAATTGAAATTATATGTCATAAGTTTAAAACATAGAGCCGTATTTCAAAAATATGGGTTTTAAATTGCCTTCATTTCATTGCTTTACGAAAGGAAATTGCTAATTACATTTTGAAAAATTTGTACCTATCTTAATTTAAGATCTAACTTTGAAGAATAGATTTCATTATGAACATATATCTTCAATATTTGACTTGTAGGAACACGCCGAAAAATTTCTTAACATGTCACAATTTTCGAAAATTTTGAGAATTCAGTGAAAATAATGTACGTGCTCATTCAGCGAAAGTGTTGTTTTCTCTTCTGGAGAAAAAATACAAAAATTCAGGAAAACTAAGAAAATTTCGTTGGGGCTTGATGTAATGCCCCTCCCCCAATCAAAATATTCATTTAAAATTCAAGGGTCTGCGACGTCAGCTAGTTCGATCGGAGAATATCAATTTTCGAAAAAATCCTGTCTACGAATCAGCCACTAGCAATGTTCACAAACGGACAGACTGGAATACGGTCAAAATTTTTGCCGTACACCCATTTTTCCCTATTAAAGACCTACAATAATTTTCTGCCAAAAAATTGCCGGTTGTTGCCGCAGCAGAACGTAACTTTATTTATACTGCCAAAAAATATTGTAACGTACTAAAAATATTCAATAAGATTTAAATCTTACGAAGAAAATCAACTACATCCATTTCTTAGTTGTTATAAGTCATCAGTATATAAAAATGAAACAAAAAGGCCACGTAGCCAACAGGTTAATAAATAGCATGCTGAAATATTGAGCGAGTTTGATGTTTCGATAGCCAGGGCTCAGTGTTTGTCGGCGTCATGATGTTATCACTGAGTTAGTTTAATGGCAGGAAAAATTAAATTTATTTATCATTAATTTCAATCCATTGTTTCCTCTACAAACATAAATAAAAGACAGAAATCCTTCGGGCAGTTCCTCATGCGTTCAGTTTCTGCTGGCTACGTGGTTCGTGTTTTATATTTAACCATGTACAAGCTTTTGGACTCATTTATGCACAAGTTTCTTACTTAAAATTCGTATTTTGAAATCAGCAATTCATTTCCTTTCTTTTCTTCTGCCTGTCATGCTAAAAATACACGATATGCACTCGTGTTCTAATGATGGATCACATTATTATAAAATATTATAACTTCTGTCTTACACCAAGAACATCGTGTTGTGTCGTGAATTTCTGGATAAAGTGACATGGCAATATGTATCGTGTTCCACGGCAACTAGAAACGTAACAAGATCCTTTTTAATCATAGAAATAAAAAGGCTCGGTTTCATCAAATAAATATGAGAAATTCTGTAAAACTAGAAAAATAAGAAAACATTACAAGATTCAGTACTGATCAACAATTTATAAAAAGAATAATGTCAGAATATCGCGTCAATAAAAAATACATTTGCACAGTTATCACATCGGGAAATGCATACGCCTCAATTTCAACGCATTATATTTCCAAATACGAACCTTCTTGTTTTTAATGTATAAAATGCAGTGCTTTTGAATCATTTCAGATCTTTTTTTATATTGAAGGTCGCATCAATTTTTATGTACTTAGCGACTACTATTGGGTTTAAAGTTATGTAAAAGAAGATGACATGATATGGTGATGACAGGGGGTGAAAGGACGAACCACAACCGTGCCCGAGGCGAAATTCGAACTCGCGATCCTTGGGTTCGAGATCACTACTGGCTTAGCGACCTCGGCCACCGGGGACCAGCTCAGAAACTTTCTAAATCATTTAAAAGAGAAAATATTTTATAAACAAATAAAATATTTTTACATTGCCTGGAACAAAAAGATGCATCCCACAAGATATGGAAAATTCATGCACCTCTGAAATTTGTTGAGGGTAAAAAATGAAATGCTAAAAAAAGAAATGAAAATGAAAAGAATATTATCAATGTTACTCTGAAGAGTTTCGATAGAAATTCGGATTTGTGCATCTCCACTCGATGTGAAAATCCAGCGTTTCAAAATTTCGTTCGCTTACGACACCAGATGCATTAGTTTCAATGCAGATTCCTAACTGCGTCAATGGACCGCTGAAAGCGTGGAATACCCAGAACGTGAATGGGCAACAAGGAATATACATAGCATTATGGCACTTGCCTTTGCATGCCTTCGACTACGGAGGGAGTACAACATTAATGCATGGTAAATGAAAGAGCAAAGTTCTTTGTTAATTAATGTGATTTGATCACAAGTATTATGTTACGATGAATGCCGCATTCGTTTCTCATTGCTATTAGGCGTTAATGTTAAGGCATGCTTAAAGACCAAATGAGTAAGTTCATGCTATCCTATTTCGCTTTGATGCTACGGCCAAAAACACAAAGTGCATTAATATACACGAAATTATTGCGTTTTCTTCTACTAGATCATGAATTCTTAAATGTGATCCTGAAAAGAAAATTCATTAAAACCATAATATGGTTGATCTAAACCACCTTTACCTACTATTTTCACTTGACACATTGACGTTTCAGGAAATTGCGACTCTTGCATGTATTTTAAGAGGAGAGCGAGAGCGAGAGCTAGAGCGAGAGAGAGAGAGAGAGAGAGAGAGAAGGGAGATAAAGAATGATAGAGATAGAGAGCGATAGATAGATAATTGCACATACTTCGTCAAAGATCAAAGATAATATTTTATTTGGTAATTCACTTTCAAAAGAATAAAATAAATGAGGAGGTCTTTCCTCTCCTGAGAAACCAATATAGCCCTCAATACTCCTTACGAACATCAAAACTCAACGCAACGGATTCATTAGTTTCCACGCAGTTCGCAACATCGTCAAGCAATCCCTAAGCGCGTGAACCCATCCCAGAACCCGCATTGAGAATCCGCATACACGAAACAGCACGTTGCGACGCGCTACGCCGCGGCTGCTTGCCTTCGCGTCCCTTCCGCCCTTGAGAGAGCGCCGTAGGGCGCATGAGTTATGCACCGCCTGCCTCCAAGGGCGTGGCTCATGCAATACTTAGCAACGCCGCTCTCTATCGCTTACGGGCCTTTGGGGTCGTCCCGACTCGACGCGAGACGCGGGCTGGCGGATGCGTAGCTCACGAAACGCATTCATTTGTCGGATGAACGGTTCCCTGAGTTGACGATAGAAAGAGTGAATTGCTGGTTGTAGGAAAGAAAACAAAAGAACAGGAAAGATATTTAAGATTGTAGGGTAATTTTTCAGTGTTCAAAGTTCAGATATTGTTATCATTCATCACAGTTACATTATTTGACGCTCTGAATCTACTTTGTCGGATTCGTCAAACAATTTTTTAGGACCAAAACATGAGAAAAATTTCGTGTTGTTGGAAAATTCTGTTTAAACTATCACTATATTTCATGAAATTTAATTTTTGTTGTTTTTATTGTATGAAAGTAAAATGAGAAAGGGTTAAAAAAGTAAAGTTTTCTCAGAGAAATTGCCGGAGTTTCCAAATTGGATCAAGTAACAAACAGAGTAATCACAGATAGTCTGCAAGTTTGCAGTGTTCTTGAAATTATAGATGAATACAGATACAAATGGTCAAACCACTTACTGCGAGTTGATGGCGGCAGAATGCCAAAAAGCACACAGCCGTCTGCTCTGCATGCCAAAAAGACTTCAGGATTGGCTCGAGAGGGAAGAAGCGCGGGGCGTCCAGTCAAACTATGGTGTAGGCCAGGCTGTTCCAACTCAACTGCCCGCGGGCGGGCACGTGGGCGCCCGGGAGTCACCTTGAGCACTGGCGGAGACAGATTGTTGTCTACATTCGCTGCCGACGCCTGGCAGAATATGAGCCCTTGGGGCGCGAGTTGGCCTTGGCCTTCGGCGACAAATCGTCACTGATACCCAAAGCAGATAGCGGTTATGTTGAGGAGCGAAAAGCACACCGGAGCTCATACTTAAGTTTAACAGGAAACGTAAAATTCGATTCAGTTCAACAATATTTTCTGAAAATAATTTTAAACATATTTATCTTATCAAATGAAGCAATACCTGGCGTCACTCCTTCGGCTGTTGCTATGCATAGAACGCTCTTCAATGTCTTGCCCTGAAGTTGGGTTCTTTCTTTGTTTTTATACTTTCCATTGCATAGAAAAGTTGCTCACAATAATATGCTGACGCAAAGATAGATATAATCTTAGCTGCATTTTATCAAGCTTGGGGAAGACTTCCACATGTGCATTTTGATATCATCACAACAAATTAAGGGTATTAAAATATCTGTCCATTAGAAGTAGAGAGTTCTGTAAATCTGTGATCTCCAACTGCATCGACAATGGCAAGGTATCCGGTGAGACAGAAAAAGGGGTTGTGGCTTCCTCTGACAGCTATCGCACCACTCTCATTGCTTCCACGAAAAGAAAAGCCAACGTTATAAGAGCACTTCCCCCTCCACAACTTCCTCCTGGGCTAGCCACCACTGCACGGGGGCGCGCCCGCGGGCACCCATGCCCTCGAGAAGCCGAGTTGGAACAGCCTGGTGTAGGGACCGATTAAAAGAAGTTGGTGATTGACAATTGCGAATGGAAAGGCGCAACATCGACAGGTTGCGAACCACTGAGCACGTGTTCTCGGGACTCGAAAATGAACACTTGAAATTAATACTTACAAAGTAGCCAAATAATGTACTCCTATTGTATGAAGCAACAGGTTCAGAAGCACAACTGTCAATCACCAACTTATTGTAATCGGACCCGGCAATAGGAGTTGCAACAAAACTGTGGACCACAACCTTGAAGAAGGAAAAGAAAAAGAAGAAGATGATGCTGATGATGACGATCATGAAAGTAAAGGTTAAGTTCATATCTCAGATTCCTTTCCGCAAATATTTTTTTATTTGAAGAGGATAAGGCGATTTATCGATTTATTGACGATAGAGTAAATAAGACCAAACCAGATCAAATGGAAGGCGGCGCGCGTTACAAATAAATCAATTCAGAAAAAACTTCGTAGATGTTTAGAGCTCTTATCTGCTATGTTATCTAAAGCAAATAAACGAGTGTTAATCGAGAAAAAATTTTAATTAAAATTACGTTTTTCTGTATTCATAGTGTTTGTCATAATACCGTGACAAATGCAATATTTTCTAACTTATCAATAAAGTTCGCATCTCATAAGAACTTTAAACAATTATTAAATGTTCGACAAAATAATTACAAAAGAGTAAATCTCTAAATAATATTCGAACATTTGCAATTGAATAGAAAATATTATTACACTCTTCATTGTTTATTAGTCTTTTAATAATCTAAACTTCATAGGTAATAGTTAATAAAATGTTAAAATCGTTTACTTTTCCGTTATAAAAATATTGAAATCACATATTTGCTCCCTAAGAATATTTTATAACACACATCGAAATAGAATATCATAGTTTACCCATATTTAGCAAAATTCATTACGTATCGTGAAAAAGAAACAACCAACTTTGTTCATTTTCAAAAATAAAACAAGTGAAACTCTTGGAACTTTCTAGTGCTCATAGCTGCTATAGCTCATATTTCTGCAGATCTCTTTTAATAATTATTGAATTACTTCAAATCCTTACTTTCTCACTTGAAACTCGTCCTCTCACTCTCTTCTCTCTTTCCCACGTAAAATAGATTCTTACGTACTACCTCTCATATATTCTAATTATAGTAAATAATCCTATACAAAATTATATTAGTATTCGGAAAATTTTATGCCTTCTCTGATATGAACGGATAATTTTAATGCCGTCTCTAACCGGGATAACAACACGACTTGATGAGTTAACACAGGATGGGAAGGAGTGATCACACGCGGTATACGGCCCTTTGTTTCAAGAACTGCACCGGCATACAGAATTGATCGAAAGAAACCTCTAAAATTATGAATTCGAGATTTCCGCTGATCTCTTAGAATTGTTACATAGGATGTGGATCGAACCACCTACTTAGCTTCATGTGGTTAGCTACACCGTCGATACTCCAACGTAAAATCTCCTTACTTTCGAAGCCGAAAATTACAAACTACATACGTTAATTTATTAGCTAAGTAACGTTTTTAAAACAATATTTTAGTACAGAAAATTTTATATGCATATGTTTTGTTCATATGTAAAATAGAATACCTAATGTTTTCGTGAAGTTAAGTATTTATTTACCGCACGCAAGGAGTATAAAAAATTCGCATCGGAAGGAAGATCGCATTGGATATAAACATGGCACTAAAAGTATTCTATTAATAAATTCTGTTGTGGCAAAAGAGATTTTGTTGTAATCCATGATAAAGTTCCAAGGATAATGAGGTATCAACCACTATAGTAGATTAAGATTTTGACTAAATTCATGACTAAATTCTATACATATTAAAAAAATTTTAATCTACTATTGTGGTTGATACCTCAATATCCTTAGAACTTTATTCTATTAATGTATATATCACTGTAACACATTCCTTTGTGTTATGTTAACCACAATCACCTGAACACATTACTCTTGGATTTGAAGACATTAAGGCAATGTTCTCCAATTGAGAACAACATTTCGTGATAGAAAAACTGCAGTAGTTAAATAAAGCAAGAGAGGGAGAGAGATTCAGTAAAATGCGCCATGCTTTAACTGTTTTCGAATCAAATGGTTTGGAACAACGTAGATAAAGTACGAATCAATACAGACTTTCGAATGAAAGCCGTTATCTCTCAAATGTACTGTTTGCATACCAACTACCGGTTACATAAGCGAATTTATTTTGATAGAATTTTTTGTAAATTGCAGTATTCACCTCCGCGCTTAAGGTTATGAAACGCTGCAGCTTAAATATTCGGAAACCGATAAAACGATTCCAGGCCAATATTAAAGATCATACAATATTGACATGCAAATTTTTATTGACTGGCAACCTCGGTTTCATTTCGTTTCTGTTTACTAAAATTGTCTGTCACAGACTGATTACATCTCCCCTGCGCTGCTTGTTCCGCCATCAATTTGAGTAATGTGTCTGCAAAGTAGATAATAATCAAAATTATCAACATTTGTATAAAAATTGCTTCATTTTTAATGAAAATATACCACTGCACATGGGACGAAAATATATTTGACACACGTCACTCGCTAGAAATGATTCGTTCCTGGTTTTATTAAAAACATTGTTTTACACAAGTGTACAAAAGTATAACATTTAATAAAAATGCTTATTTCCAATAATGAACATTACTGTTTATTCCCGAAAAAATTAAATTTCGACTGACCTCACTAGTACAAAATTAATCCAATCCTCAATCTGGATATTTAAGAAAGAAGCAAGATTGAACCAAGGTTTGAGAAGATAACTAAATCTAAAGTATTTGATATTTTAAGTATTGAAAATAGAATATTTTATTAATAATTTTTGTTTTCAATAGGTTTGAAAAGTTTTTGTAGTTAGTTGATGTTTTTCTTTGTCTACCTAACTGAAAGGGATCCAACAGAGTGCGCTGTTTTTGGAATTCTTCAAACCAGTTTTCGTGTACCATTTTGCTAGAGCACGACTAAACACTCTGCAAAATT
Source organism: Acheta domesticus (assembly GCA_031308135.1). Taxonomy (NCBI): domain Eukaryota; kingdom Metazoa; phylum Arthropoda; class Insecta; order Orthoptera; family Gryllidae; genus Acheta; species Acheta domesticus. Next base: position 78,728,179 of record JAHLJT010008756.1, read on the forward strand.
AACCTCAATTAATCATGTATGAATTACTGTAATAATATATTTTTCTGAGTCGCTAATGATCTAGCTGTCGATGTGACTTTAAGTAAACAATCAAACAAATTCTACAGAATTGCCAAAACCATCACATGTTTAAAATAATGAAGGGAAAGTCATTGAAAATAGGCAAGAGAGCAATATAACCACGAGGAGTATTGAATTCACTTAAATAACCACGAGGAGTAAGAGTGCGTGAGAAACGCATGATTGCATGCGAGTGTAAAACGTGTGTCATTGTGGGAGCATGCGTGCGTGCGAATGTTCGTGATAGATTGATTAATTAATGACTAGTGATTGTGGACGCGTCAACTGCTAAAGTCATTAGTTTTGGAAGTGTAGTAGGAAGTTTTGGAAGTCCCGGGTTTTTGCTCGTGAGGTGGCGGTGATCTTGCCCCGCTGGATGGCGAGATCCGGCGCCGACCTCCCGCCGACTAGCGGGGTTTTTCATAAATAGGTATCTGCCACCAACGGGGTACTGCCCCAGCCGAGACAAGCACTTAAGCTCCTGACGGGGCTCCTGTCATAAGTGATATTGTAGTGCATGTCAGAGTTAGTAAGGGGTGAAGGCAAGGACGACGAAGGCAAGATCGCGCGCGGTCCGTTTGGCAGGGTACTGCTCCAGCATTCACCTGGTATTGATCGGAGAAACCACCGAAAACTACCGATCAGAGCAGCTACAATTCTCCTCCAGATAGCGACAGCACTCGACCTAGCTACCTGACTAGTGTCAAAATCCTGCCACTGTCGGGACTCGAACCTCAGGACCTCCTCGTTTGAGGCACTGCAGTGACATCAGTTGATACTTGAGCCACATCTTCCAGTTAGAATATTTGTATGTGTGTGTGTGTGGGTTTCTACGTGTGTGAGTGCGCGTGCTGAGTGCGCGTGTCCTGAGTGCGCGCGCGTGAGTGTGCGTGAGTGTGTGAGGGTGCGTGCATGTGCGTGAGTGTATGAGGGTGCGTGCGTGTGCGTATGTGAGGTGCGTGCGTGTGCGTGAGTGTGTGAGGATGCGTGCGTGTGCGTGAGCATGTGAGGGTACGTGTGTGTGCGTGAGTGTGTGAGGGTGCGTGCGTGTGCGGCCGCGCGTGCGCTTGTCCGCGAGGGTAGGATGCTTCTCTCGCGTTTTGCCGAAGGCCCTGCTCCCCCGACGCAATTACCCACTTGTTTGTGTACACTGCAGAGTGCCACCGCTCGGCGATTCCAGCTCGGCGCGAGCGCCTGCGCAGACACCGTCTCTCCGCCAGGGGCGCCACCGGCGACCGCTTCCACCCCCCACTCCCAGCCTTTCCTCCGGCAAGTCACACGTGTCGTTCGCAACGGGTCTGCCAGCGCCGCCAACGTGATTCGCAAGGACAATAAATCGATCGGCGAACGGCACAAACTGAAGGCTTTTGAAATCATGAGCCTCCGGCCTCGGAAGTAAAGGCGATCGTGGAGGAAATACTTAAGGTGTCATTAGATGGAGTAACAATGTTAATACCCGTCATTTAAATGATCAGAGGAAAAACAATAAAAACAACAGTTTCTTTCAATCTCTGGTACATAATATATTATTCTTAATGGTTACTAAAAAAACGCAGTCATACAATTATGCAAACTCTTAATCACAAAACATCTCAATCTTCTTAAACAAAAGGTGCGTGGCGTAATTATGTTATTTATCTTGTGTAAGTCGCCAAACAGCGGGAAAGCATCCACAGTAACATTTGTCATAGATACTTAGAGCTCGTTTAAAATATGAGTCTTTAAAAACAAATCCTACTTGGAACTTTGCACTCTGTGATCTTTTGATCAGTAAATCTCTCGACCTTGTAATGAAAATTTATGGAGGAATTGGAAAAGAATCTTGTACAAGCGATCAAAATGTAGAAATGCATTAAAGGCAATATTAGTTTCGAATTCTTACAAATCATCAATAAATATTTAATTTCATTTAAAAAAGAAAGATTTACGAAACTTCTATGTTTCTTTTTGTTGATCTCTTGACACTAAAAAGGTTGGTAAAGAAAATGCAAGGAGTACTAAATAAGTTTTTTGTCAACGAAAGCGCAAGGGAAATACGCTACGGGCTATTAGGGAGTGCCACCACAATACCAGTCATGTGAAGGTGAAGCAGAGAATTGCAGCAGGTCGTTAAGAAAATATCGAACGTGACTACAGACAAAGCAAGAATTGCAATTCACAACATGTGCTAGTATATGAAATCAACCATTCCTTACAAATTTTAATAAAACACAAAAACATCGCGAATTTTCTTGACAATAAGAAATGATAAAGCAGATCAAAACCGTTAATCAACCTCTCCTTGGTTATAAAAGAAAGAGCATTACCTATCATGATTAAAAATAAAAATCGAATAGACGCAATGGAAATATTAGTATTTTTTTAAAACGAGGTATTGATTGTGGTTCAGTACATATTGTGATTTTTTCCATACTCAATATTTTAATCCTTCTAATAAAACAACAATAAGAAAAAATAAACGCGTAATATAGGGACGAGAATGACAGTGCAGAGAAAAAGATGGATAAACTTGTAATACATGATAAAACACAGTATATGAAACATTTATGCCATTTTTAGGAAAATATATTTTAATAGAAATAAACGTTCAAAGGCGGATTAAGAGCAAACATCAATCGCGGCTGTAGTTTTTAAACTGAGGGAGTAGCCGTTTGTCTTATCGGCCGGGCTTCGTTCAATACCTTTCGCAATACCACCTTCTTATAAAAAAAATACAAAAATTAGAAATACTTTTTCATCGAATGGTAGTACTCCTGTTATAGTACTCCGAATGGTTGTATTATTTTGCTACAAACAATCCAATTAACTGAGCTGTAACATGACTAGTAGTTGGAAGCATGGTGCACTCGATGTCACCGGGCGAGTTTTCGGAAGAAACAACGTTACGAAACATTCCAAGGAGAAAGCTTGCAAATGAATATTTAAAGATTTCTCGCAGAAACGACGGCGCCCTCCTGTTTTCCATGCGGTTACAACGAAGTAGAGCAAAAGTAACCCACTCTTCTCGCTTCAACGCGGAACAGAATTTCCGCACCAACTTCACAGAGAAGTCGCGCTTTAGTAATTCGCAGTGAACTTTTGTGAGGGTGCTGTGGAACTGATGCTGTCGGTTAGCGTGAACTTGAGTGAGTGTAAAAAGAGGTTGTTCTGGAAAAGAAAGCGAATCTTGTAGTCTCACAGTTATTCCGAAGCAGTGAATGTTAAATGCCGCGTATTTGGGATACGATTATTTCCATACTACTACAGTTACGTCGTAATCGTACTGCGAGGCGGTTATGTCCGTAAAATAAGGCACTGATTGATGGTTGTTTCTAATAGTAAAAAGAAAGGGGTCTACAGCACTTGTTCTTTCTTTTCTGAAAACGATATCAGAGCAAATGGGCTTCTCATTGCCCTTCACGAGATGGTTGTTTGTAGAGTCTTTTATGATGGATTAATGATGTTGGGAGATGTACTTTAATGGATGGGATACGAATTTGCTAGGTATGTTTTTCAGTTGTGATGACATTGAAATTCAATAAGTGAAAGGTTTTTATTAGAGAACACAGTCCAACTTATGACGTATCCCCCCTAGAACTCAAGCCTAACCCTGTAGTATTAGTTTTGTTTCCGAGAGCTAAAGCAGCTGAAATTGCGTTAAATCAGGCCTGCACAACGCCTGCTCCCGCGGCCATTCTGCACTTGCGAGCCGACCGTCTGCCCGCGATAGCGCCGAAAGTGCTAGTAGTGGGGGAGTAGGAAGCTTTGCGGGCAGGGGAGAAGTCTGACATAGCACGACGCGGCGCGTAGATTAAATGCCTGGGCGTCTAATACAATGATCCATGCTGCAAAATTATATGCCCTCATGTTTAAATGGAGTATGACTCGTATTTAAAGTTACAAGGGCCGTAATTCACTGTTTACGTTCTGCGCACTACTGTATATCAACCTTTGCATCCACCACTGTAAGTATTTTCCTTTTTTAATTAAACAAAATAACATACTGATTGTGACTCTTCAGCAATATTTTAAAGCACTAGATTTTTTAAAAACTTTATTATTTAATTCTAACTAACAAATGATTACAATTTAATAATTGATTGTTCACCAGGAATGCTATAATCTCCAAATCATAGCAAAATGAAAATTATGAGCAGCAATATCAAGATTGACATAAAAGTAGAATATGTGGCAATGCCAAGAAGGGTAATGTTTAACAGCACATATATTTGTGATCATTTTCCCCCATTATGAAAATGTATAAAAGAGATAAACAACCAAACCTCAGTGACGATATGTTACGAACAATCATGAGGTTATCATGGGTATTGTTAAATAGAATTCAAAGGGTTTAATATTTGTACACGATGTCGTAAACGACTTTGCTCTCTTGTCAGAAATTAGAGCAGAAAATAATCATTACTTTTTCACGAAAAATACGCTTCTGGTATGATAGAACTGTCTTATTCAATTAAACATAGTTAATAAAAACTATTTTATTACTGTCATCAACATACAAAAACAATTCAGTATCACAATATTGTGTTTAGCAAAACACTAAATTCGTGATTACATCATATATCGACAACAATCACTTACAATATAATACAAAGGGAATCATTACTTGAACTCTGACGATCATTCTCTTTAAATTTACGCGCTATGGTTCGAAGAGCGCATTCTAATTGGTGATCCCCACTCTTAGAATGAGTCTCATCCCCACCCTTCATCGATTTTCGCATTTGCCCCCGAGCTGTTTGAGCGCAGCTCCTGACGTCAGTGAAAGTGCAAAATGCTGTGCAGGACTGCATTAAATGTTAAGTTAATCTCTAATTACAATTTGAAATTGTTTCTCAGCGCGAAGCAGCAAATATGCATCAAATCATAATGAAAAGATATCATAAACACAAATTGCTTTATTCTGTGTTTGACAAATCTTCATTAAAACTGAACTGTACTGAAATTAAAAAAGTTCATTTAATAACAGTGAGGTAAACCAGCTTGTAATAAAAATGCTTTTCCTGTCTCTCCCTTGTTCACTATCAAACTGCAAGTCGCGTGATCGCTTTCTAATTTCCGGTTGGCTCGCCGCTGTTGTGCCCCTGAGTAGTTTTACTTCGCTTGGACAAGGACAGGGAGACGACTGCCCATGCGGGCAAAACCGTGCCAACCTCTGAGTTAAGAATCTGAAGAAAAATCTAAAGAAAATTATTTTATTGCTGTCTTTAATAAATACTATACCATCCATGAACGTAGAATGTTACCTATTTATTTTTTGATTCAATCAAATGCCAACCTTAACATATGTTTGCTCAATATCGGATGGTGCATCTCGTGGTATTCTAAACAAATTTACTATCATGCAATCTATTTTTTTCACAAAACGATTCATGCTCTGTGACTTGTAAAGATTTGCAAATATATCATGAGATAAAAGTGGTACTTTTTGCAGTACACCATAACAATTTGGCACGTATTTACTATACTTGGATTTTTATAACCTGACACTTGACGTATGTAAATCAGCTGTTACAGTGTCTTCTAATCGCGAGTTTGAACATCATCACGGTGATGTCACTGTGATAATAGTTAAGCTCCCAATTGGATGAAAACGTCAACAGCTGATTTACGTCAAATGTCAGGTTATAAAATCTCAAGTATAAAATCTACAATTATTCCAGATATGCCCACACCTTCAATCTGAGAGATTCAAAACGTTTCCAACATAATAGCTCAAAAGTTCCGCAAGGATTGTCTTCGACTTCCCCATAATCCTTCAGACTTCACCTCAAACTATTAACATGACTTTTATAAAAAATAATTTTACCTGAATCGTATAATAAATTATATAAATGTTGAAATCAATCAACCCTGCTAATAAAATTACGGTACATCTTCTGAAATTGGTTGCAGTTAGAGATAAATTTACGGTTAAGCAACGACTCCAATCATTCTTGAAAAATAAGTGTAGTTTAACAACAAGAAAAAATAAAAATAAATAACATGAAGGGCAGAATATACTTCCTTTTACACCTACGTACGTTATGAAACCCTTTTGGAGTGACCAAATTAATGTTAAGATAATATGGGAGATAGAATGAGAAAACGAACATCACAATAAAATGATTGACTCTCCCATGTCTTACGCACGTCTTAAATTCACAACCTCCAAGACCACAAGCACTCCCCACCCATAAAAGTATTGTGAATATACGTTTTTCCTCTATCTGTTCACTACATACAACTTTACTTTAAAATACATTCACTGATTAATACATGTGACAGCAAACGAATTTAATTCGTTTGTGTCGATGGTTTCTAGGTTACGTACCCACAAACTCATGTAACCCATTTTGACGTGATAACAGTTTACTATTCATCTCCCTACGATAAAAATGGTAATAAAATTTTGCTCTCGAGTTCACGTTAAATGTAAAAGAATAATAGATTGTACTTCGGCTTCATGTTTCAATCACATCGTTCTAACGTCATCAGGGTCGTGAGGTGGTGGAAACTCTGATGCGCTGTTTAGTACCTCAAAACCTGTTAAGCATATACTTTCATTGATTTCATTGGTCAGGGGACAGCGACATTTTAATACAATTGTAAACGACAGCCAGGTCACTATTTCTGATGAGAGACTGATAACTTATAATATGAAAGTAAATTTTCCAATGGAGGTGCAGAGTAGAATTCAGTTTAATGAACATTCAACCAATTGGTTAACCACTTAATTACCCAAGGTCTTGTAGACCTCGCAGGCCACATATGTATCCTTTAAAACTTTTTACTTTCACTTATTCGAAGTATTTATGTAATAAAGAGGAAGTATTGTAATGTTGCAGCGGAATTGGTGATTTTTCGTGTCAAAAACTCGTTTTAAGAGACCTTGTTATCCAAAACGTTGATAAACCTTGAACTCCCTGAATGTAGTACATTACTTCTTTCAACTCTTGAAATCAAAATTCACGTTCTGTAGGTAGAAAATAGCGAAAATTTATTTTACGAAAAAATGAAAAAAAATGGTCTGTCTGAAGGTCTACGGTCAACGCTAGTGCCGAAGACGTTCAGACAATTTTCTCCAAAATTAACATTTCCTGATCGATCTTGCCAAAATCGATACCGTGCTAACTCGAAACGGATATTTTCGATTTCTAACAAGAAACATTTATCCTTCGTTACGTGCTCATGAGCCTAGTAGGGCAACCGAACTCCGGTTGATCAAAAATATCCCTTGACGGAAATTGTACTTGTTGAAAAGGAGAAAGCGATTATACTTTTAAATGCAAGTACGGAATAATTAATTCCGAAAAAAATAATTTGAACAATAATCGCGAAACTACAATGTAGTTAAAAATACAAATACTAGTTATCACAGATGAAATTACTCATTCAATATTAAATCATTAACATACACATAAATATCACCATCCAAAACTTAACCCTACTGAATACAAATTAAAGACATATTATCTTTACACTATTTACAATCTAACAAAATGTATACCCTTTTGAAATATTTAATACCTGTTGTTAATGTGATTAATCTACATTTTTTAAAAAAATAATTGCGCCAATTAATTATTTTAACTTCTTTAAACAAGAAATTTAATAACTGAGAGATGATAGTCGTGTAACTGTTTGTTCACACTCTTTCATTATTCAATTGTACAGATTCCTATGGTACAAATTTGGTTCTTTCCACAAGATTGAATATACGCGCAGTGCACTGTTACAAAATACTGTTCACTTAAATTACATATTTCTTTTTGGATGACATTTTATTGTATCCTAATTTCATCAAAATATCTACCCATTAACCTATGCTCTCCTAACAGTTTTCTTCCCGTTACAGCCAACTTATTCACAGCGGACTCCGTGACCTTGCGAAGCCCAGCTTACAGCATAGCAAAGCGCTTCCTTCCTAGCACCATGCCACTGTCGCCAAGGTCGACCACGTCGCCTTCCTCAACTTTCCTCCGTGCGGAATTTATAATAACTCTTTAGGTTGGTTACTTACAGTATCGATGAAGCTGGCTACTTCTAACTCGTACACCTCCTTCGATGATGCGCTGTTATTTCTGTACTTCACTGTATGAGTATTCTTCATGACGCAATGACCGCACCTCGAGTGTTCTATACCACGAATTGTGCTGCCGAACCAGATTTCGCCCGATTTATGAAAAATTGTTAATGGGCTTCTATATCCCAAAACAAAATCTGTAATATTATTTACGTCGCTTATTAATATTAATTAATAAGCGATTAATCACGAATTCTCTTACAAACACGTGTTCATCTACTCATTTTTCTATTGTCCCTTAAATATTTTTATCTTTCTTCATGTATTCATCTCATTTTGTTTGAAGATATAATTTATTTAAATTACAAAGCAATTTTCTTAACCAGCTTACCTCGAGTAGAGCGACAGTTGCAATTTTCCAATGCTTTTTCACTAGCTCACGTTCACCGATTTGCAAAAGCTACTGCTCTCGGCGAAGTCTCGATCAGAAAAGACCTGACTCCCATCTTGAACATTCTTTGCCGCAGTCGAATACGACACGATCGATTCTTTCCAAAATCGCTGACGCGCGATTTGCTCCCTTCTCCAACCTCTGCGGAGTTCTCTACGCTCTGTCCGTCTGATAGCGAGATTTTAATTTAATTTATAGAACCCTGTTAATTTATTTCACATTATTGCTAATACAATAAATAAATGAATGATTTAATAACACAATACAAAACGAAAAAAGGAAAGAATTCACCATTCAAACTCATTCACATCACATAGCAATGATGAGAGAGTATTTGTTAAAAAATAAACATCAAATACTAAGAAGTCGCGAACAATATAAACATGAAACAAAACTTGGTTATTTCGTAGAAGAAAACTGGCAAACATATTTTCGTTTGAAGCCTCTATTAACAGTATCACGCCGCTCCAGCTTGCTCATGTCCACCCTTTTCTGGATTTTAAGGGGAAATGAGTACGAAGTCAGAGGAAGTTGCCCTTGCCCGTAGGAGCGCCGGGTTTCCCAGGCGGGCAAGTAGCTCGTGCGGGCGCAGTTTGACGTGCCTGCAGTACACCCGATGCGTTTTAAGAATTCAGTATCTCGGTGAGTTGAAGTGTAAATCTGACATGTCAAGGTCGCGGGTAAGGTAACAAGTTCGCGGGCTCTGCAGCCAGAGAAATTGGCGCCAAATTTAAAAATAAGGGTTGTACAAATAGCTCGGGAGTAGCAGTACGTCACTGGAAACCTGGCCCATTACCGTCTTTGGGAGACGTTAATTGGCAATTATTGTCACAAATTTGGCTATGTTAATCTCCATTTTCTGTTTAAAGCAAAGTAATGATCCATTTAAATGAAAAAATACATCAATCATATTTCAATTGAGAGTAAAATAAAACATTTTGAATTGAAAGTATCTTGATATTGTAATCGTGCTTACTTAAGAGTGATATAAGTAGCATTAACTTTTTACATTTAGGTTAGGGCATTTAGCAAACAATGATTCTTCTGTTAAAAGCGCTGACCGTCCGTATGAGAGATTTGTTAACTTGTAGAAACTTCCTGATTTATTTCACAGTATTGCTAAATACAATAAATAAATGAATGATTTAATATCACAACACCAAGCACAAACAAGAAAAAACAATTCCATTCAAAAATATTCCTGCCCCTTGACAAAACTGTTATTACAAGGCAGAATTTAAAAAGAAAGTAAACATGAAACAGTAGGCTAATAAATAGTCAAGAATACACGCTTAATTCAAATCTCGGTTGTTTGAACAAATCTGGCAAACATATTTTCGTATGAAGTCACTTTTCCGAGCCTCGCATCGCTTCAGTTAGGCGTATACACCCCTTTCTCGATTTATAGGGGAAATGAGAGTAGATTCAGGAGAAGTTGCCCGTGCTCGTAGGAGCGCCGGTCTTCTCAGGTGGGCAAGTAGCTCATGTGCCCGGTGTAAATTCACGAAATCTGGTAACAACGTCAGTTCGACGATTTGGCATCCTGTAACAAAGTTACACCATCAGATGAACCGGAGGGCGACGCGTGAGATTGTCCCTCCTTCATCTGGCGTGCAACGCGAGGGATTGCTAGACCCTACGCACCTAATGGTGACACGTGCAGTTCACAGAAAAGCTTGGGGTAGTTCCGTTATGTAATCTTCTTAGCTCACGTGCATACTTCCCGGGTTTGTAGGAGTATGAATAACATAATATATTCCCCTCATACTATACGAATTGTAAATTTGAGATGACGTGGGAATGATATGAACATTTCTTTTAGAAGACGATGTTTGAGGTAAATATTATGAAGAAGAAAATTCCGATTACGAATCGGAAGTTGAATGTTAAAGATAATTTACATACGGACCACGAAGAAGGCAAAGAGGATTTAGAACAATCATTAGAACTTTGAGGAGAAGACTTATTTTTTCACAGATATGCAAACATGATACATATGAATGCAAAATGCACTCTCATCTTCATAATATTGCGACAAAAAATGGGAGAGAAATGTATTTAGGAAATGGCCGAATATACCCACATCGATAGGAGTTCCAAAAGAAATAGCTTAGCTCAAAGTTTGTTACTCCAGCATTAGCTAAAAGGTCCACTATCGTGAGGACAAATTCAGAAAAAAAGTAAATAGTTAAAACCCGAAAAATAAAGTAAAATTCCTCCCGGGCCACAAAGTACAAAGAGAAATAGATGACCACCCTTGGACACGGAAAAAAATTGTCAAAAAATTTGTTTTTGTCAAATTTGTGATACTTTCTTAAGTTGACCCCAAAATGTACTGTAAACATTTCTGTAATGTAAGCATCACTGCTATTGGTAAAGAATGAGACAGGAAATAATTTTTCCCCTATTAGGATTTATTTTACGTAATATTCTGTTGTCTTCTTCTACTTACATATGTAAAATAACTTAATAAGCTCTCTCGAAATGCAATATGACATGATTCTGACATTAATTCCTCGTCGAAAACCCTCCAAACACTTCCTGAGACAACATAGAAAATTAATTCCAACCAATAGACCCAATAACTGGTCTAAAAACAAAAATAAAACATTGCATGGGGCTACCAGACCCAGCGGTTTCCCAAAAATGGCACGCCTAACTAAGGGTTAACATCATTTTCAATTTTTTCTCAAAATGTAGCTCCAAATATTTGAATTATTTTATTCCGGAATGTAAAATAGAATGCTTAAAAAAGGCTTAAAACTTTCCATTCTACACTGAATTTTCAAAAATTGCAAAAGTTAAGAATTTTTCGGTTTATTTCTACTCATATAACTACAATACTAAAGATTTTGTAAAACAGATCTGTAATTAAGATTATGTACAATTTTTCCAAAAAACTGGCTCCAAAGGTTTTTATTAAACGTTTTTCTCGTATAGAGCAAAGTATATTTAGGAAAATGTCTATTGATTATATTATTGATGAACTCGCTATTTTCAAAAACTGCAAACATTTTAAATTGCACAACAACATTATTGTTTACAGTTTTTCTTTAATTAAGTCTGTTCTTCCAAAATGTATATTTGAATAAGAAGATGCACAAGTGTTAAAAACACACTAGAAATTTCGAGTAATTTTCGCGTTAATAAAACAATTTTTCTTTAGTGTTTTGTAGTTCTTTTAGTTAATGACATTCATTTGTCACGTGCATGTATTGGTAAACATTCTGCGATATCAAAACCTTTGAAAGACTGTATGGTCTACAAATAAGAAAAAAAAATTAAAAAAGCTTGCCTCAACTTTATGTAATTCCAAGGGATTAAAAACTTATTTAAACATTACAAGACTGACTTATACATGAAAGGAATTTAAATTTTGAGAAATTTGCCACTGAAAGCTTTTGTGTCATTAAATGCGTTTGAGTAAATATAAATTTTGGCTAACCCATTATTAGTAAAGACTTAATAACGTAAATATATAAAAATATGAGCGATCAGGTGAAAGAGCTGATTCTCACTATTGAGAGTGATAAAGACATTTTTATTATTATAATAATAAAATTATTATTATTGATATTATATTATTATTATTATTGTTGTTGTTATTATATTATTATTATTATTATTATTGAAATGAATTACTATTTGGTTAAAATATTATCGAAACACCACAGACACAAAAGAGTAAAAATACAAATACTATCTTTTTAAAATCAAATCTTTTAATGAAAGTGGCTTATAAGTAAAATCTTTTCTGCTGCAAAACTGTTTCTATACAATTAGAGACTATACTGATCGTGAAAAAGAAAAATAATGTTTAATGTAACAAAACAAAGATATATAATGAATAAGTTTATGTTTGCATTGTATACATTTAAAAAAATATTTAATACGCCTGTAACAAGTAATGTACTTCAGCTTCCGGGTCAATGATCCCCATCTCGATCAGGTTTTTGTCCAGTTTCCCTGATCCATTGAGCAAATGCTGAGATGGCCTCTTGTTTTGCTTCTGGACGTAAATGTAGCTTCACTGTGCGCACGTTTTGTTGAGCACTCCTTTTACTTGTAGTTCATTTACAGTCGAAATTGATTTTCTATAACTCGGGAAAAAACATTTTTCAAATATCTTTATATTTCTAAAATAATTATTTTCTAAATTCATTTTTTCGTTTTTTTTTGTTTTTTTTTAATAAAGTTCTGGCCCTCAAGAAAATGTGCGCAGATAAATTTCTTTCCCCACACGTCATATACAGTTTTTACTTTTTTTTTGCCAAATAAATAAAAATATTACTCAAAATTCAGAGTATTATTTATTCTCCTTATAACAAAATTCAGTATATTCAATATTCATTACAAAAAAAATTGGAGAATTTTTGAGACAAGCTTATAATGTAGAACAATTACCCAAAATTTCGTAAAACCTACATATGTTTTGAAAAAACTTCATTAAAATGATTTAAATATAATTTTGGAGAATAAATTGCATTAAGAAAAAAAGTCTCAATAAGTTTCGGAAAGAATTTGAACTTTTGCAGCTCTGAGACTTCCAAAATTTTTTTAATTAAATTGAATTTTCCATGTATTTATAAGCACAACTATTCGAGCTCTGAGTCTAATTTAGAAACTAGTCATATTTTAAAAACCTTTCAAAATGTTATGTTGAATTTTAATGAAGTACTACCTGAAATGAGAAGATCCTTTTCAAATTTGACGGTCGTAAATTACGTGATATCTATCGGAGAGTAACAATTTGGAAAACATCCTATGTAAGTTGTAGAAGTTCTTTTGTACACAGATGGCTAGAGGGACATACATATAAAAATAACTATTTTCGGTAGCAGGAAACCACAAAATGTGTACTTCTGTCAATCTATTGGAATCTTTTTTGTACCATTACACATCATTCCCGCTACTACGTACAGGAGAAGCTAAAAATTAGCATTGTGAGTATTACTAATGTAATACTAATGTGTCTATTAGTAAAGTAAATGCTTATTAATTGCAAGGAATTTTCTATACAAATATCAGAGAACAGTGGTTTTAATACCTGGCAATTGAATGGCGCTAGCACAGTGCAGTTCAGAGAAACTACAGATAATGTCATTAATAACTAGAGAGTTGAATTTTAGATCTGTATGTGCAACGACCGTGCACACAAAGGACCCACTGAAGGCAAATCGATGAAAACACTGACAAGTAACGTATACATTGGATCGATGTAACAGCGCAAGCTTGTAGATGACTTTTTGGAGCTATTATTAATTCAAGACTTCAAAGGCAACAACTCTGTCTGTCACTAGAGACATATACATGAAATAATTTTTCTGAGCGTGAGTTATATTTCAAGTAACATGGGCAGAATTGTAGCAAACAGGCTTTGAATATGAGTGACAAAGTTTGGAAGCGTAGGTCTACGACCTCAATTGTCATATCTGAAACGTAATTGATGTCTAATACATCAATATGTCAAAATACGTTTCGAATAGAAAGTGTTATTCTCATTTAGGCATGTTAATAATACAAAAATATTTGGTTTAGTTCACATTTAATATCAAAGACATATTTCAAAAATGAAAATAGTATTTGAAGATGAAAGCTGCAATTTATTTTTTAAACTAGATTTTGTGACGCTCCTTTTAATAATTTGATGAAGTTTGAGTAAAGTGAGTTTTCCTAAAAGCGAAATTTATGTTGCTTAAGGAATTATACAACACATAATCTACTATCGACATGACAATTATCTTATTAAAATGTTGTGAGTTTAATGTTTTATAAGTATTCTGACTTAAGATGAGAGAGTTTTATTTTCATTTTTCTACAAACTTGTATGAAGTAACTCTCACAGCGCAAACACCATACATTTTTAGTTGGAAGGTAAGATCATTCCCCATACGGTTTTTACGATGAATGAATCTTCTTTCTTGTTCCGAATGTTCAGTACTTTTCATCGGTGTTTGTGATTATTTTTTCCAACATTCTTCAGTATTCCCTGCGTAATGAATTGTGTGCATCTGAGGGGTGGAGTTTTTCCATAATCATAATAATTGTTTGATACATTGTTAATAGAAGTGAATAATTATTTTTTAGAAATCGTTTAAGCAGCTCTCCTATAATACGTCTGTGTCTTACGTGTTTCTAAGACTATTTGTTATTATCAAAAGTTGATTTAAAAAATGTGTGTTTACAAATTAATTATCACAGCATATCAAAAACGTTTACCAATTTGACCTGTAACCAAACCTCACCTCGTATAAAGACTTCGCGGTCGATGATTATTGTAGGGCTTCAAGTCCTTAATATTGTTAAAGAAAGGTTGTTCACACGATAAATCAATTGAATTATTCATAACGAGGTATTCATTATTGATCATTGCCTAATAGTATAGTTCGTTATTTTATATTGGTACAGTATCCGTTATTTTAATGATGACGAAAAACAAAATTCTGTGTAGGTTTTGAAATATTAAGTTTCTTTCTTAATTGTAATATCAGAGGATGTTCTGGGAATTTCATGTAAAACATGTAATGTAAAATGCCAAAATAATTTTTGTATCTTTATTAATCAAATTTACGTTTCACACAATTCTCATTTGCAATTTATAATATTACTGACTTCAAATAATTTTCAATATGACAAATAAATGTAACAGTAAACGTGTTCAGTATTATCAGATTTAAATTTCACAACAAAAGGAAGATTACCATAAATGCCGAGAGTATTGGCGTAAAATCGTCCTGACTGATTTACCTTCACACTGTCTCCAGGTGTCTTCATTACTGAGGACACATCAATTCCTGTAGCTTACGTAACCGCAGAATTCTTGTCCACATTATAAGCAGCACAATATCGTCAAAGCATTCCATCGTTCTCGCAATCAATATTAATGCCAGTGTTGATGGCTTCATTGCAATTACCATTATCCCCTTCACAACCGCAACTCCCTCTAACCCAATCGCGACATCGACACTATCTAGCTTGACCATCACTGTCATCAGAGACAACCTTGTTAACCCTCCTGGCCTTATAACTATGAATAGTGATATCATCGCTCGTTCCAACATATTCCGGCAATCAATGTTATCGTATGATCTCAGCGTCAAAATAGTCACAGTTATCAAAATAAATGTTCAAAATTTTCTTTTCAATTCCCTACATTTATTCTGTTAATAGTAAGAATATCTGGCTGCGAAAATGAGTCAAACAATAGTTGTACGCATCAAAAGCTTATGTGGTACCAAATATGAAATTTCTCAGCAATTCCTTCCATTTAGAGATTGGGAGCGATGAAGATTTTCAGAGCCCAGGCAATATACAAAATGTATTAAGAGAAAACATTGAACAAGAAATATTTTTCGGTTTACGTGACATAAATGTCAGTTACGAAAGAAATATGTTACATTTCGATGGAATTGTTTCTCTTAATGGAACATTAATCACTAATTCGTTCTGTGCGTTTCACTGAAAACAATTCGTAACCCTGAAAAGGCTGATTCTTAAAACACTTACCAACTCTGAAGTAATGTTCCATGTTAATGAAGATATATTTTCACACATTCGCATGACGAAATGAATTTCAATAAAACTTGTAAGGCTACCCAAAACATTAAGGCCTGAATATCCTAGTTACCTCTCACAATCATTAAGGCGTATTTCAACTTAAGACCACATTCCTTACTAATAGCCAGCAACAACTCGAGTAGGTTGTAAGTCTTCTACAAGTCCAGTTCCTAAGTCGAAGAAGATTCAAGGTAACTCATGTGAGGGAAAATAACAGATTCTGGTAAGATGTGTGCAAGTAATATTACAGAACATAGGTAGAATTTCAAAATAAATTCAAAAAGCTCGATAATTGATTTTTGATCAAAATCTAAGAGTATTTTTGAAGACAAATCTTGTAAAAATACATGTTTATATCACCAATAGAAAAACCACAAATCGCATTTACGAAATAAAAAAAATATAATGGTCACAGAGCTCCAAAAAACAATATAACTTCCAACAAAAAATTGAAGTTTTTATTATACAGATGGAGTGTTAAAGTTCTCATGATATCCTTTAGAGCTCCTCTGCCAGATGTGAGCCGTGGATGTTAATGGTAGTTTCTTATTGCAGTTTTTTAAGAAACAGAGTCTAGTTTCCATTTAATAATGAGACATTAGTTATTTCGAATGTGTTTCAAGCAAGTTGTAGATCTTCGAAAGTTGTAAACGGGTTGCTGCATCTCAGGTGAATATGTAATACTGTGCACTAATAAGTGGTCAATTATTGTAGAATTCCGGGTTTTCAAAGACTGTGAATTCATTGAATGTGGTTTACACTGCTCTACATGGGAAGAGGAGGAGGTAATGGTAGGATATACAAAGAGAAATCAAGCACACATTACCCTACCTGATTCAGTGTTCGACGATCCCACAGACAAAGTCAGGTGCTGTTTTTCCCAATCGCCAACTTCAGTCTTGTTCATATTTCCCAAGATCAATTGGCACGATAACAGGAATTGTCAAACTTTTTTTATGCACTTTATCTTATCAAATTATCTTATCAAGTTTCTCTCAGTGAATAAATACAGATTCCGTAAGTCACAGCACGAAATAAATACGCAGTATTTGTGTTTATGATTGTTAGACTGTCTCTGACATTTCTACAGATATGGGAAACTAGGTGACTTTAAAAAAAAATTGAATATTTACTACAATACACCGTATCTACAACCTAGATCTTCGTCTTCTTGTACGCCTATGGCTTCGTCTTCTCTCCCAACCTGCCATCGTGGACACCGCTATCACTGCTACAGCACCACCAGACCACCATATCATTACCACTCCATCGCAATACCACCACAACATCACCAGTACGACGAGAAACACTATAGCCACCAACACCAATATAATTTCGGTCGGGGCCATTTCTGCCATCGCTGCCCCGCCTTTGATAGTGGACCGTCGCCTCGGCGAACCGGTCACCACGGTTGGACCCAGCATCATCACGTCAACGTAAGCCTCTTCGTCCTTATTCTCCAGCGAGTGCGATTGTTATCGTTACCACGATAGTATGACTTCGCTTCACAATCACAAGTCTGGAAGAACTCACGTGAACTGGAGAGACATCTGAAATAAGCAAATATGTTTGGCCATACGTTGCGTAATCGAATACATTGATTCTCAAAAATGTATTCACTGTGCTCTTTGGAAAATGGGGATGCATTTTAAAACTCCTCCAGTATGAGAAACGTAAAAACTTTGAAGTGCCTTCAATGATCTAATTGTCTTCACATACATCCATTGTTTCTCATTTAGTTTTAATGGCATACAATAATGGTTCTAAAATAACTACGAATGATAATTGAAAATCCATGTTCGAGAATCAACATGTGGGAGATTTGCAATATTTTTTATTTCCTACGTTACGCTAAATCTGCAGTGACGCATGAAGTGTGTATGAGCTGCCCATGAAAATACTGAAGTCGAATAATAGATAAATTGAAGAAACGTAGAAATCGCATTGTACGAGTATTTACAACAGAATTCAAAGGTTGACGAAGCATTTCTTTGTAGACATTCCATAACACCATTTCTCACACAACTCCCCAACGACAAACTTCTAATATCAAATGTTAATCAATTGTTCCAAACAAAGCATCACAATACACAATTCAACCAACACGACAGCCAAAGTTCACATTGCGTAATACTCGCACAGAATCCCAAAATGGTGACGTACCTTAAAAATACAGATTTAGCCTTGCCACACCATCACCCAGAAACCGTCAACACTCACAACGTCTCCACCAACGGCCCAGTCCCCACCGCATCCAACGACACAGTGGAGGCCACTCCCCGCCACCATCATCACCGCAGCCGCCGCCTCCGTCGCCTGTCGCCGCCTCTCTGGCTTCTCTCGCTCTGCCGCCACGGGCGCGCCGACGCGGGTAATACGATTGGCTCGCCCCGGGCGCTGTGGCCGACCCCGCCCACCCGCCACGCCCGTCACCATACCCTCGCCGCGCCGCTCTCTTCCAACGCCACCGCGACCACCGGGGCGAGCCTGTGTCCGCTCACTGCTTGCGCTGCGGGAAGCCTGGGGGACACGCGGTACACGCCGGTGCAAGCACCGCCCCAGCTCCCGGCCGCTCCCGACACCGATCCCGGTACCGTGACCACTGCCGTCGCCCATGCCACCGCCCCCTCCGCCGCGGCCGCCACCGCCCCCGCCACCGCCCTCGCTGCCGCCCTCGCTGCGCCCCGCTGCCGCCCCCCGCTGCGCCCCCGCTGCCGCCCCGCTGCCGCCCCCGCTGCCGCCCCCGCTGCCGCCCCCGCTGCCGCCCCCGCTGCCGCCTCAGCCACCCCCGCCGCTCTCTCTAGCCGTCGCCGCGTCTGCCGCCGCTCCCGGCCGCCCTCCACGCCACCCCCCGTTCTTCCCCTGGCAACGTCCCTGGCACCGCTCCCATCCCCGGCGCCGGCACCGTCGCCGATGACACCATCTCCTCCTCGTCCGCTGACGGTGTCACTGCCACAACCGCCCCACTCCCTGTCAGCATTAGCAACACCTTCTGCACACGCTTTGATCCTTTCTCCGTCGTCATTCCATTCTTTGGCATCCCTCTTTCTTTCTTCCTATCTGTGTGCACAGCACTTCTGAACACCTACACAGGTTTTCATAATTTTTCCGGCGTCATTCCATTTTTTACTTTCTCTCTTTTTCATTCTTTCTTCCTGTTTTTCATAGCACTGCTGCCCACCTGCACAGGCTATGATCTTTTCCCGTTGCCATTCCATTTTTTGCCATCTCTCTCTTTCTTCTTCCTATCTGTTTGCACTTTGGTTCTTCTTCCTCATCATTCTTGTCCTCACCTTTCTCGGTTTATTTTCCGTGCCTTCCTCGTCCTTCTTCTGCGCTTCTTCGAATTCTTTCCCTCTTTCGTTTTCTTTTCTTTTGCCATCTACTTTCCTCTCATTTTTACTTCCTTTCTTATTTTTACTTTACCTCTTCCCTTTCCCCGTCCCTTCTCTCTTCTTCCTTCAAGAATTTTCCCATCTTCCAATGTGTTGTATTTCCTTACTCGCCTCCATTTACATTCCATGTCCCCGTTATTCTTCTAGTTCATCTCCGACCTCGTTTTTTTCTTGCTAGCGTTTTTCTGTTGTGTCTTTTTATCTATCTTCTTTCCAATTTTCTTATTTTTCCTTCGCTTGCGAATCTTCTACCGCCATTTTTCATCACATCGTATTTCGTCTTATTGTTCTTACTCTTCTCTTTAGCTTCCTACATCTTAACACTCAATATTTTCCGTTTCGTATTCCTTATATTGCGCACCCGCCGCCAGTAATGATTTCCTTCAATACCCTCCTCACAATTACCTCTTTTCTACTATCATTCCTTTATTTATTACAATTCTTCTTCCAAATTTCTTTTCGTTTCCCGCTAGTAACACATCTCTTCTTTCACTTTTTTCTTGTTTCCCTCTTCCGGTTCCGTCACTTCCGTATCAACCACTCGTTTCTCCAGCATCCTCCGTTTCATGACTGTGACGGTGTGATTGATGAGTGACGGTCGACATTATCCACACATTCTCCTCACCAGGACCACCAGCAACATCTCTTTTACCACAAAAACTTTCTCAACATCTCCGTCATATCTTTCACCATCATCATTACCGCCACCACAGAGATAGGACGAGTTCTGTCAGTGTCCGGAGGAGAATTATAGCCGCCAGCTGCTCTGATCGGTAGCTTTCCGTGGTTTCTCCGTTCAATACCAGGGGAATGTCGGAGCAGTACCCCGCCAAATGGCTATGGACCGCACGCGATCTGTCCTTCCCATTTGTTATCCTATTCTCACTCCTCCACGCCACACATATCAGGAGACCAGGCAGGAATTTAAAGCTTGTCCCGGGTGGGACGGTGCCCCGCAGGTTGGAGATACCTGGTGAGGGAAAACCCCGGTAGCCGACAGAAGGTCGGCGTCGGATCTCGGCATCCAGTGGGGCAAGATCACCACCACCTCCCGAGCAAAAAAAAAAAAAAAAAAAAACTTTAGCAGTTGACGCTCCCGGAATCATTTAATCAATCACCACATCCACCTCTACCACTTGTAGCTCTTCATTTTCACCCTTCACCAATACCATCCGTTTCGATGGTGTAACAGTTAGCGTACCGGACTGTCATACCCAAGTACGCGGGTTTAAACCCGATCGAAGCCCTGGATTTTTTTAAGGGCGAAAAAATCCTTCGTACGCCTTATTTCGGAGGGGAAGTAAAGCCGGCTGTCCCATGTTAGTAGATTTACCTGCATGTAAAATATCTTCAAGCCTAAATGACGCCTCTGAGCTAAATTCACATCGCCTGTTTCGTCGCCCGAGATAATACCTTCTTTCTCCGCTAGGTGGTGAAAGGAGCGTAGTAAAAATTTGCGTGCTCAGGCGGAAGAGCGAGTCTCGCCACGTAAAATAAGGCATTAACTAAACTAACTATCAACACTTCTTACACCATCTCCGCCACCAGCACCACCAACACCATCGCCACCTCTTCTCATACCCTGTCGCCCCCTCCGGTCGCGTGCGCTGACGCAGGTTTGAGCCGCTTCACTCGAAGTCGCGTCGCAGGGCGGCGAGCCGCTCCATGTCACAAAGGGCGCTTGCCCACTTTCGCATTTCACACTCCGTCGGGGCTAAGTGTTGCGTGAAGCAGTTTTTTGTCGCGATTGTTGTAGATTAATAAAAAAAAGTGTGGGACTTTTTTTCATGTTTTGTCGACTTTATGTTGACATTAAAGAACATCGTTGGCTTTGGTATTCGTTGTAGTGCAAAATTATTTTATAAAAAAGATTCTTCCGGCTGCTACTTTGTTAAACTGTGAGTGAAAAATGAAATTAATTTCACATAAGTGGTTGACTGAAAGGTGGTTATTTTTAATGTGACCTTTACTCATCCAACAGTCACTTTTAGGGCACATTTATCAAATATATATGCATGGAACACATGCTACATTTTAAGCAAGGGACAATAATTATTGAAAAAATCTACACGATGATTCAGATGTTATTACTATAGTGTATGTATTGTACTTCATCACTGTGATGAAAATATATACCTGGTAGTATAGACCGATTTATTCTGGATCTAATAATTAAATGTCAGGCTTACATATTATTATTGACTATTTAGAAACTCAATACGCTGAAACAAGATATAATCATTGCTATTTAAGCACTACGCCACGTGTTCGATTTAGTGCAAATGTTTTCAGGTATTGGTACTTCATGCGCAAATGACCCAACACATTCTCCCGGTTGAAGATGATGATAGAGGTTTCACGATCTCTGTGATCATTTTGCCATCTCAAGCAGATCTAAATGCTGAGTTCTCCTAAAGTTTACTTTGTTTTTACTAGAATTTGATATTATAAGAATTCCAATGAAGTTTTGACACATTATATTTTGATAAATAACATTAAATTTTAGCACAATATTTTTAAGTGTCCTGTTTCTTATTGAATCCGGAGGAGCACACAGCGTAAAAATAATTAAATAATGTTTATCAGTACTACAAAACTACATATTATTCAGTATTTTCAAAGTTACAATCATTAGACACCAGTTTATGTTTGTTACAGTCTTTTCTTACAAAACCTGCTACCCCAAACTGCTTCTAACTTAGCCCACTAAATCATTTCTTCATCTCTTCTAGGGCAAAATTAGTCTTACAGTTACCTTACTTGCTGCAAAAATGTACAACCTTTGCGCGTGTAAAGCCAGAATAGATACATTTGAAGAACGTTCAATAGAATTTGCTATGGTATCAATTTCCGAAAACATTTTCATTTTTAGACTCGTCATCTCTCTCACCATAAATACTTTCCTTAAAACGATCAATCTATATCCAAAATGCTGCAGAACGCAATATTTAGGAAATATTAAACTAACTGGTTTATTTTTCTTTAATTTAAAACTTATGTCTTATATTTTAGTTTGATGAAAAGAACACATATTTCTACACGTTTACCTAACTTTCTCGGTTTCTAATAGTTTAGTCGAACTACGGTTTTCATTATATAACGGAGGAGAAAAAAGTACTTAACATTAAACTTTTCAAGAAAATATTTGCGGCCGTTTTTACGAAAATTTTGATGCGCAGGGATTACTGTTATCAAGACAAAAATACGTTTAAGTAATAGTTACAAACTCTGGAATTTGTTATCATCCGGGAGGGATTTCCTACTCCAAAACTTTTGGAGCTAACTTGAAAGCCGGCTTGCGGACGTTTCCTCCCCAGGTATCTCCCCCAACAGAGCACCGTCTTTAATCGGAACTAGCCCTACGCTTCCCACGTCTCTGCTGACTTGTGCGCTTTTGCGGATCATATAAGTGTGGATATGTGTGTATCAGACGAGAGAGGGTCAAGAATGAAGTAGGAAAGATAGCGTGCGGTCCGTGGTCTGTTTGTTAAGATACTGCTCTGACATTCGCTTGATTGAAAAAAAATTAGAAAATACCGACCAGAGCAGCCAATCGCTTATCATCTACTTCAGACATCGGCTGAATTCAACCTAGTCATCTAGCTGGTGTAGAAAACCGTCGGGCCGGGAACCCTAGATTGATTACTTATTCCGGGCGTGTCAACATTTAAGGTCTTTAGTTCCGTAAGTGTGGTGCAATAAACGTAGATTTTTATCGCGGGAGGTGGCAGTGATCCGTTCCCGACATTTGTTTTCATGCGGGGACAAGCTCTAAGCTCCCGACTGGTCTCTCAATATATGTGGTAGTGTAGTGGATGTGAGTGTGAGAGTGGGTAATTAAAGGGAGGACGAAGGAAGAAGTACGAAAGATTTCGCGCGCTTCTAGGCCCGTTTTTAGGGTACTGTTCCGGCATTCGCCTTGTGTTTACCGTGGAAACCACGAATCAGTCTTACGAGAGAATGCACCTCCACATGGCGGCTGAATTCGACCTAGATATGTAGCCAGTGTCTAAACGTCCACCAGCATTGGGACTGGCACCCTAGAATCTCCCGGTCAGAGGCTCTGTAGTGACATCAGTTGAGCCTCTTTCGACATTCCTGAAACCCCTGGACCACCTGGTCAGAGACGCCGAAGTAGCACCGGATAATGCACTAAACTATCTGGTCTGGTAGTGGCGTCGCGAGGGTGGTGTCGTGACGGTGGCGATGGAATTTCGTGGCTTTGGTGACACAGTCTGCGTCGCATGCATCGTAGAAACCACGGTAAACTATCGATCACAGTAGCCAACAGCTAGAATTCTCCTCCAGTCAACGGGTGAATTCTACCTAACTGCAGCTAGAGTCGAAAATCGTGCCGCCGTCAGGACTGGAATCCTAGGACCTCTGGATGAGAGGCCCTGCAGTAACATCAGTAAAGGGCTTCAGCCACCTTTGCCAGTCCAGGAACCCTTGCACCACCCGGCCAGAAACACGACGTAGCAACGGTTATTGAACAATCTCAGCTGGGGGTGGCATCGCGACGGTGGCGCCATTGGAATCTAACGACATCGGTGGCACCTTTGCGTCGCTCGTATTGTAGAAATCACGGAAAACAATGGATCAGAGCAGCTAGCCACTATAATTCTCCAGAAATCTGGCCAACTCGACCTCGCTATAGTGCCGAAAATCGAAACTAGATCCTTAAGATCTCCCGGTGAGAGGCACTGCTGTCACATCAGTTGTGACATGAGTTAAGGACCTGAGCCATCTTTTGCGGTCCTGAAAACCTTAGATCACTGTTGTCAAGGTCGATGTCACGAGCGGGAGTCCGTGGCGCGAGTGCCACGACGAAAGCGTCTCTTCACATAGCCCGCCACCAGAGACAACACCATTCCTATTGTAAAACGGCGGGGTTACTAATCCTTTGCCGTCGCTAGTTGCACAGAGAAGCTTGCGGCATACTACGGAGCTACGATGCGTGCCACTGCCACCAGTAGAAGACCTTGACACCACTGCCTTAGATCCTCCGGTAAGATCGCAACGGTTATTGCACCGAACTATCTCATCCGGTGGTGGCGTTGCGGCGGCGGCGGTGGCGGCGGTGGCGCCGCCTGCGTCGCACACTGGGGAAAAAGCCCGAAAAGCTGGCCAAAAGTCACACCAACAAGAATAACATAGACTTTCTCACATGTCATTAAATGATCACTAAACAAAGTTACGTGTCGTAGAATGCGCGCTTGCACATAGCCTTCGAGATCAGACTCAAGAGAAGTAAATTTTGCCTAACTTTGAAACGATGTACAAACGCAGACAGTAAACTTACATTTTCGAAATTAACGGTATTTAATGCAGAATTTTGTCCTCTTTTAAATTGTGTATGACACAAGTACGTATGTAGAAATTAATGTTTTGGACTTTTGGCCAGCGTTTCGGGCTTTTTCCCCAATGTGCGTCGCCCGAGGGCCGTCCGAGCGTCGCGCGCCCTCACGTACGCGCCAGACGCCTCCCGCTTGGAATGGCAAGGGGCGCGTGGGAAAAACGCCCACCCAAATGACGTTTCCAGCTTTTCCGACAGGCGCGCCGCGGCTGCTGGCCCTCGCGCCGGCTGGCGCTGCGGGGAGGCAAGCAGGCGGGGACGCGCTGCTGCAGCTGCGCTCGTCTCAGGGCCGGCGGGCGGCAACGGGGCCCCATACAAAATCGCGGCTGTTTATCCCTAACAAATGCCATTACACTTTACAAAACAATAGTCAGACCCCTAATGCTGTACGCATGCCCCATCTGGACCAACGCATCCATCTCCAACATTAATAAACTTCAAATTCTCAGAATAGCAACACATTGCACATGGTTCATTTCAAACGCCCAACTTCATAAAGAATTAAATATATCACCGATCATCAAACATATCGCCCACCTTTCCAACAATTTTTACTCCAACCTAAATGAAATAAACCAAGCAGTCCACTACAACCTGGCCTCATTAAATGATCTCCCAACCAGAATTAAAAACAGATTTCCTTTCGAAGCCTTCTTACAAATTTTCTCCGTAAACTGTTCGAAGTAGGGGCTCTTGTAGTTTCCTACACCAAGAGTACTGTAGTTGTGTTAAGTTAAGTTTAGTTTAAGTTATAAATGTAAGCCATCAAAACACATGATGGAGTAATGTATTACTGAACTGTGTACTATCATACAATGAATAAATTAATTAATAAAAAAAATACAAAATCGCGAAGGTTATTTAAGGTTATTAACGAATGTTACAGTTTGAAAATATAATGTACATTTGCCCAATATATTGCGGACTGGCAACGTTAGTAAACTTGAGGAGATTTATTCTCTTTTTAACCAACAAAACAGCATCAGGTAAATTTCAAACTAGTGGTGCTACAACAGCACATACTTTCTGGCAATAATTATAAATTTGCAATTTTCGAAAAGTCAGAGTTCTCAACGAAAAATGAGACCCGCGCCATTCTTCTAGGCGAACTCCAGCGTGCGATTACATAACTTTCTCTTCTTACGAAGTGCGAGAAAGTAAACATTTATTCCAGTTTTTGCAACTGTTTCGAAGCATAGTTTCATTGTCTATTAGCAACAACAATCACACCAACCTTTCGGCCGCATTGTGATCATTTATAATATATTTTATTTGGCCAATAAATTACTGAGTTTTCTATCTTTTCCCAGTATCTTTACTCCGCCCCCTCCTTTTTCACTTAAAAATGATATAGACTTCGGTTTTCTGTTAACCAATCTTCTTTTGGCTGTTGCCAGCTGTGTTAGCATGGCCGATTCCATGAGACATGGTGCTTTTACACAATTTCGTAAGTCATAAAATTTTCCCACATGATGAATTTTTCGTTTAACTGATTTTCTTTGGCAATCCTTCTTCGCTTTATATTGAGTATTATTTATATCGTTTATATTGACTGAGGATATTTTTACAAGGTGCTACAGATAATGATTGAACTAAACCGTTTAGAATGCGCGTATTTAAAAAAGATACATACCAGTGACCTGCATCATCAAAAATGTTGGTAAATAATACAACAAAAAAATCATTTTCCAAAAACAAAGCACTCTTACTACTCAAGAACAAAGAAAAGTCTGTTAGACCATTGCAACAAACTAAATATTGTAGCAAAATTCTTTACTCCATTACGAAAGTGTATTTATAGAGAATTACAGTTTTTACTCAAAAATATCTAAAAAGCTACAACTTCATCACGCAAGTGTAAACAGCACACTTTTTATAGAGGTGGGCTCTTTTTCAGAGCCTTGATGTCGCATGATGTCAGCAGTGACGCCTATGAGAATTGATATGCTAAGTATGAGAATAGGTGGAATATCGCAATGAAATATTGGCATTTTTTGAATGTGAAAATCGAATCGGAATTTGTTTTATTATTTTTGATTTTTTTCTAGAATTTCTGTGTGTATAACAAATCCATGGTACTCGAACCTAGGACCTCCCGGTCAGAGGCCTTGCAGTAACAGTTGATGCCCTGAGTCTCTTCTCCCGGTATAATCTCAAAGACAAGCTCAAAACAGGAATGACCACCAATATCACTGCTAACATAACCTCAAAACATGTTCCAAAAACACTATATCAATAGAGTTAAGAAGGTAACCTTGAATAAATACTGGCCCTAATAAAAATTCAAAACTAGGTTTCTGCAATAAGATATTTCAGGCTGGTATCTGAGAAACAACTACACAAAACTTCGGAATTGTACACGCATTACAGAATAATTAAAAGAAAGATAAAATGTGAATTGGGGTTAATTGCGTTACTCCCGTTGGTACTCGGAAAGCTAGGAGTGAAACAAAGGAACAATTTCGTAAACGTCCGTGGGGTTAGGAGGCGGCCAGCAAGCGAGAAGAGGCCCAACGCGGGCCACCCCTGCACTATTAAATTCTTCTGTGGGGGGGGGGGGGGGCGGGGGGGCGGCGGACGCGAGGGCGCGAGGCGTCGCGGCCTGAGCCGAGGAATCAGCGCCGGTAACAAGTGGGGCGGCAAATCCCCGGCCGCGCGCCCTCGCCCCCGCCCCGCCCCGCCTCGCAGGCACTCTCCTAACTGATCGGCCATGTTGCCGCCTCCGCCCATCACGCCTCCGCTATCCCCTCCCCAGCCCAATCGCTCTCGGCGACTCGGACGCCTTCCTAGATTCCCCTGGACTTTTTCGTCAATCGCTTCATTTCACGCCGACTCTTTGCCACTGCTTCCTCACGGCACCTCCCACCTCTTTCTCTCTCTCTCTCTCTCTCTCTCTTTGACTGTGAAATGAGGAGGAGCAGTATAGAAGAAGAGACAGACAGACAGTCTTACCCTTTCAAATCCACGTTATATTCTCGCCGTCTCAAATCCCCGTCGTTTTTACCCCTCTCTTTTCTCTACATGCGCCATCTCACTTCGCCGTCATTTCACTCATGTGTCATTTTACTGCCGTCTTCTCACATACCGTCCATATCACATCAGAGCCATTTCATCCCCATGCCATCTCACCTCCCTGCATTCTCTCCTTCCTGACATCTCACCTCCCTGTCATATCACTTCTCTGCCATCTCACCCCCGTGCCATCTCACGTCCCTGACATCTCACAATTCATCGCTCGTATCACTCTACTCTCTCCTGATCAACCACTTTCCCAACTCTCCTCGCGAATCGTCAAACTGTTCATAGTAAATTCCACCATTTTGGTGCTTTTCCTCCACATGAAATTTCAAACACTTTTTTCTACCTCTAGAATTCCAGAATTAAACGTATCATTCTGAATTGCTATTCTCACGGTATAAAATTTGGAAGTGTTACTCTTCTCACTCATTTTATAAAACTGAAAGATATTTTCAAGGTTGCCGCTGAATATCGACATGTACTTTGTTCAAAAGAGTAACGATGAAAATAAACAGACAAGCTTCAGACTTTATTTTTTTGGTTGGGTTTTAATTTGTTTGCTGAATGCACTACGTATTTCAATAATTTTCATTGAAGAAAAACAATACGAATACACTTTCAGATAAATAGTACTCATTAACTCATTTTTTAGGCTAGACTGGTTTCTGAAGAAGAAAAAAAAAACAATTCAAATACACGTGTCCTATGCGGAAGGCAAGCCCCGCCATTAGTTACATTTCCCAGCCGCACCTACCGCAGCGGACCGCACCACCTGAGTCGGCACATTCTCTCCGGAGGTCCCGAAATAAAGTACTAAGGATACGGTCCCCGCCGGTCCCTCGTCCCGGCGTCCATCTCGCGGCCGCTGTTCTCCGGGCGCAGGCGGGCAGTTAGCGGCCGGCGGCCCAGCCACGTAGCCCTCTCGGTGGCCGATCTGGGAGCAATATCCGACGGCCCGGCGCAGGAGCCGGTGGCGGTGGCGGTGACCGCACTATCCGCGCCACCTACCGCCTCCACCGCTGACCCCGTCCCATTTCCCCCCCGCGAATGCGTCGGCGTAATATGTAGCGGAGTAGGAGCGCTGCGGTGAGGTGGTATCGACAGCGCGGGAGATGAGGGGTCGGTCAGAATGACGGGGCGCTGGGTGAGGGTGTCGGGGAGGCACATGCGGGTGGGAGCGGCGAGAGCGAAAATGTTCTCGGAAAAGATGGTGACAGCAGTTGGTGGGGCCGAGAGGGTGGTAGGAAGAGATGATAAGAGAGGAGACTTCAGTGGTGTCGGAGAGGAAGGTAGTATCGGGGACAGCGGCAGTCTAGATAGCGGAAACGCATAGGTCTGTAGGCATTTCAGCGCGATGGGGTCGAGGTAGCAGCGGGGAGTCGTGGGGGCAGCGGGGATCGGTGACGATAGTGGTGACCGCACATTGAGCCACAGACCGCCACCACTGTTGATCCTGTCTCTTCTTTGTTCCCAGCGCCGGCGTCGGCGCAATATGTAGCAATGGTAGGTGGTGAGGTGGCATCGATAGTGCCGGAGATGCGGAGTCTATTAGAATGACGGGGCAGTCGGTGAGGGTTTCCCGGACGCGTACGCGTGTAGGAGCGGGGAGGATGAAAATGTTCTCGAAAGAGATGGTGAGAGCAGTTGGAAGAGGCGGGGCAGGGACGGAATGGGGAGAGGTAATGCGAGTGAAGATGGCAGTGGTGTCGGACAGGGTGATAGTAGCAGGCACGGTGGCAATGTAGGGTGTAGGTAGCGGAAAAGCATAGGTCAGTAGGTGCGACGGTGGGATAGAGCGTGCAGCTGCGAGTCATGGGGGCAGCGGAGAGGCGTGGGGGCAGCGGGCACTCATGGGGGCAGTGGGGAGTCGTGAGGGCAGCGGGGAGTCGTGGGGGTGCGGGGAGTCGTGGGGGCCGCGGGGAGTCGTAGGGGCAGCGGGGAGTCGTGTTGGCAGCGGGGATCGGTGCGGGTAGCAAAGCAAGTGCACGCAGCGGGGGATGGTGGAGGCAACTAGAAGTGTGGCTTCTGGGGAGTGGCGGGGGCGGCGGGGATAGCCGTGGCAGTGGCGGTCGAGTTAGCGGCGGCGGCGACAGCGGCGGCGGTCGCTGGCCGCTCAATTTACTGCGTGGTGGAGAGGCCGCTCCGCACTCGTGTCACGTCGTCTCCGCCGCCGCCGCCACCGGCGGCAGCGCTCGCACAGAAGAGCAGATGGGCTTCCGACTCCGCCCCGGAACACAAATCTTCTGCGCCGCCCGCCGACGGCCCTCAGGGGTACCACGCGCGGCGCCGAGCTGCCTCACTGCGTGCTCGCCCGCCCGCCCGCCTGCCCGCCCGCCTGCTTGCCTGCCAGCCCGTCCGCTCGCCCGGCCGCCTGGACGCCCGTCTGCCCGTCCGCTCGTCTGCCCGTCTGTCCGCCCGCTTGTCCGCTTGTCTGCCCGTCCGGCTGCTTACCAGCCCGTCCGGCTGCTTGCCTGACAGCCCGTGTCTTGCCTGACTGCCAACGCGTCTCTTGTCTGCCTGCCAGTCCGTTTCTTTCCTGCCTGCCAGCCCGTCACTTGCCCTCCTGCCCGATCGCCCGCCCGCCTACCCGCCCGCCTACCCGCCCGCCTACCCGCCCGCCTTCTTGCCTGCCAGTCCGTCCGCTTGCTCGTCCGCTTGCCCGCCCGCCTGGACGCCCGCCTCCTCGCCCACCTGCCCGCCCGCCGGCCCGCTCGCCGGCACTAGCCCCACTACCCACCTGTGGCCACGGCAACGCACTGCGGTGGAGCATGAGCCTGGCCGTTACTTAGTGTGAGCGGATGAGTTAGAATTGATTCCGGGCACGTCATCAACCGAGTTCCTGTGTCCTGTAAGTGCAGTGTATATTGTATCCCTGGAGGTTACTGTTTCCTCTCATGCTGGAATGCGAGATTCATGCCGACCAACACGCCGGCTTCCGGTCATTTCTGCTCTACCGGCGTGTGTGGTATTGAACGGCGTGAAAGTGTAAATGTTTCTGAGTATGAGTAAGTAGCTATGCAGCTAGTGTCGAAAATCCTGCCACCGCCGGGACTAAAACCTTAGGACCTCTCGGTTAGAGGCATTAGAGTGACATCAATTGATGCCCTGACCCACATAAGCCGGTGCGACACATATGGTGGGGAAGTGCATGCAAGCCTACGTTTTTAGGGAGAAACGAGGGAACAATGATGGAAAGATTCGTGTCCAGTTTGTTAACGTACTGCTCCGGCATTCGCAAGGAACTGATCGAACTACCGATCCGAGCAGCCAACCGCTAATATTATCCTCCAGACTGGATAAATTCGGCCCAGCTCTGTGGCTAACGCCCAAAATCCGCTCTCATGGGGAATCGAAAATCCGCTCTCACGGGGAATCGACTCCAAGGTACTCATGGGAGACAACGCTTCATACCAGTTCCTTAGGAAATAACTTCCAATCGGACAGTATTCGCCAATAACGAGCCTGAATTTTGAGGGGTTTACTTCATGTCTGATATTGTAAAAACTGGAAATTCCGAAGTACTTTGTGATATTTACGGAGGAATTATTTTTGTTAGTTTTATTGTCTTATATTCTTAGACCAGTATAAATGATTTTCAGGAATTATCATAGTGAAAATGACAACTGGAATCACAAACATACAAGAGTAAATAACAAACAGAAACAATGCATTTCAAACATTCATAAATTATGGTCATTCTTTAGACAAATAGAAATAAGGGAATCCCAACGGTTCTGCGTTATTGTTAGCCATGGAGTAATGATTTGATTGAACATATTCAGTAATCACTAAGAAACTAATAACGTTATAATATTTTACTACAAGGTTGATGTGTGTATTAATTCGTGCTTTTTCATAAAATTCCCTTAAAATATATATTAATTAAAAGCTCATTTTCTTTAAAAAGGTAGTAAAAATACCTTTTCGTTTAAAACATTTGAGAACCACTAGGTTATTGATATCCTGGGTGATTGAAATTTTAGAGACATTAATGGAATTTGGCAATCTATCCTCATTAGTGTACTTATAGGATAGAGGATTAATTTTGTATTCAATTATATTCGAAAGATTTATGTATTTTTATCAGTTAACCCTTTATAATTGGTTGAGTATTTTATAACATTTGAGAACTTATTTTAAAATTTCATGCAAAAATCTCTGTTTTGGCAAAACTCTATCCTTCTTTTACAACTTTTCATTTTTTCGATGAGACAATTCTGATTAATAATAAATTAAATCTTTGCCCGAAATGCACACCAAACACCAAAAACAGGGGATAAATATTCTCACTGTCTGTCTTTTATAGTTATTATCTATATAAAAATGGCATTTGTAAAAATGTTTTGTGTTTACCGAATATCACAATTTTAAACAAATACATTTAAAAATATTAAACCAATTTTTTATTCAAATCTTCAGGGAAATTCTAAAAACTCGTTTGACAGTTTTTTTTGTGGGAGTAATTTTATATCATTCGTGAAATAATTATTTTAAAGCAAAAAAATCTGGATTCTAATTCTGAATATCGGTGCATAATGTTACTTTTGCCTGTTGCAAGACGTCGTATTTCGAGCAATATTCGCAACATTTATACTGACGTCCTAGGACATTAATAAGGGCTTAATGCTGTTACACATGCATTAGGCTTTAATGAAGACCGCAGCAGGTCGCTTCAAACGCCGGTGCCATTATGTAGACGCGGCGCTTCCCGCAGCGTCGAATCTCAACGCTGCCGATGCGTTTATGAACACAGCACATTCTCATTACGTAAATTTACACAAAAGAGAAGTTTATGTATCAAGGACCTAAAGTGATACCTTTTCTACCGTGGTTGATAATGTTCCGAGATGAAAACAATAATTTTGAGGCCAAAGAGAATTTAATTCGCTTTCCAGAATCACCTCTGATTTACTAAATTCACTTAGTTTGTAGTTAACTTGTAAAGTTGTAAACTTGTTTGTAGTTAACTTGTTCACTTAGCTTGTAGTTAAATCAACCCTAATATTGTTATTGATAATATCGAAAAGTGATTCTCAATCTCATCTAGAATAATTCTCAATTTAGCAAACTGACCAAAAACAAGATCTTTTTTAAGTGATATTGAAAATTTTCGACTTTCCCTTCACATCGGTGCAGGAAACAATTACAACAAAAGAAACAAGATAAAATTCAATTTTATCTCTACGGCGAATCCACGAACGTCAAGCCATGTTCAGATGTTTTGCTTTTCCATTTCAATCATTTCTCTTGCAGCGCGTGCCTGTCAGAGAACTACTGATTGGTTTTCACTAGCCGTCACAACGATAGTTCTCAGCTGATGCACTGTACACTTATTCATTTTTTTATTTTCCCCCAGTACACTAGTACAGAAAGAAAACGTATTGCAATCATCTCAACAACAAAATTTTGAATGTTCACGCGTAAAATTAGTGTTCAATATTCTTCTAAGCTGTAACTTTGCAAACACACGACAAAATTAAGGTTTCTTAGTGCTATTACAACGACTGTTAAGATTGGGGTATGTGACAAAGTTTTATGTACCAATTTGTTTACTTGAAATCGGGACATCGACATCATATATAGTAATGGATGTATGGAATAATGTCTCATGCCTAACTCTGTCTGATTAGAAGCTTTTGAGTTGAAACTTTTGAGCTGAAACTTGGTAAATACGTCAGGAGTAAGATATACCTCTGCCTTTCCGAAGATAATTTAGATATTATAATTCTGGGGATTACATGAAGTCTCAGTGACAGTTTACAAATTTAGTTGAAAATGACTTCCAATTTTTCTTTGAAAGTTTGTTAGAACAGAAGAAACTGCATTTATCAAAGTGGTATTTTTCGTACCGGCCCTAAACCTCCAATACTGTCAGAGATTTATATATCAATTCAATTTATTCCTCAACATTAGATCTTTAAATTATATCATACACCTATTTATATTTTTTGGGGCCTTTCTCATTTCCTTATCTTTATTCTCTTCTCTCCTCTATAAAGAAATAAAAATATAAAATATAGTATGAGTTGTATAAATTTGTAGGTAGGAACAACGAGGGATGCGTCGGTTAGCATGGACGCGAGTTTTTTTGAGGGATACTGTTCCGAGTTCGTTACAGAATAAAAGCCTGAATGTAGGCCGAAAATATAAATGTGACATTCTGATTTTAACACCCAGTTACTAGCGACATAAGGATATTGGAAGTTTGGCAAAACCTTGGGGAAGGTATTTGAGGGAATTAATCGGTGATTCTTAAATAAAAAACAAGATATTCATGGAAATGGAGAAGGTACCATTTGCCGACTGATTCTGGTAAAATGAATTCAAAAATAATATATTTGCTTTGTGTTTGAACTTTAATTTTGTTATTTAAATTACGTGAAGAGAGGGGACGACGGACAGCGACGTTTAGTGAATGGCAATACAGTTGCAGCTGAATTAATATTGGTGTTCAAACGATCGCGACATTCACGTGTGTACTTGTTGTTGCGGGAAAATTGAGTTCAGAAGACTCGTAACACCCTCCATTACCTCTTTCTATGAATCAGGCCACCGTTTCGTCTCCCTCCTATTATTTTGGTCCGCCCCAATCACTTTTTCCTCACCGTCATATTCCTGCTTCTTTTCTTTTCTGCCTCTTCTTCGTCTTCCTCCTATCCTCCTCCTCCTCCTTCTCCCTTTCTCCTCCTCCTTCTTCCCCTCATTTCCTGCTGTCCCGTTTCTTCTTCTTTCTACTTTTCCTCCTTTTCTTTCTCCTCCTCTTCCTTTCTCCTCTTTACCCCTTTCTTCTTCTTACTCTTTCCATCATTCTTCTACTTTTCCTTCTCCTGCATTTTCCTCCTTTCCTATTTCTCCCCCGTCCTTCGTCTTCCTCCTGCCCCTCGTCTTCTTCCTCGACCTGCTGACCGCGCTGCCGCAACGCGCGCCGTTCTCGGCACGTGACCGCAGCGGAAGTGCCGGCGAGGGAGCGCGGATGATAATGCGGCGGCCCCCGGCAAACATAAAGGTTTCGCGAGGTGCAGGGCAGGGGCGCCGCATACGCGACTCCGCTGCCCGTAAAATCAAAGGAGCTGCCTTACATAATAAACGCCTTCCGGAGCACTCGGCCACACAGCAGCTCGATGAGAGGGAAGGGCGCGAGGGGCGAGGCGCGGTACGGGGTAGGGTGGGGCAACGTATGGAGAGGAGAGGCATGGTCGGGCAAGGCGAGGAGCATGGGCATTGGCGGGGGCGAGGGCAGGATCATGGTGAGGGCATTGGTGAGGAGAGGCATGGTGGAGTGAGACATGACGAGGCAGGACATGAAGGTGCCGGTTTTGGCCAGAAGAGGCATAGCTGGGAGAGGCATGGCGGGGAGAGGCATGGCGGGGCAAGGCATAGAGATGAAAGGCAGATCGGGATGAGTACGGCGAGGAGAGGGTGGAGGAGTGAGGCATGGTGGGTCCGGGCATGCATGTCTCTGATGTGTTTATTTTTGGGCGGGGAGAGGCATGGCGGGGAGAGGCATGACGGGAAGATGCATGGCGGGGAGAGGCATGGTAGGGAGAGGCATAGCAGGGCGAGGCATGTTGATGAAGGCAGGAGGGGAAGAGAACGGCGAGGAGAGGGTGGAGGAGTGAGGCATGGAGAGTCAAGGCATGTAGGTCTGTGGTATGGCTGGGCGAGGCAAGGCGGGCTGAGAGACAGTGAGAAGTGGCGAGGCGAGACTTGGCGAGGCAAACATAGCGGGGAAAGGCATGGCGAGGAGTGGCATGGCGAGGAAAAGCATGGAGGGGCAAGACATGGCGGGTCGATATACGGCGAGTCGAGAGAAGGTGAGGGGAGATGTGGTGAGGTGAGGAATGGTAGGGTCAAGTATGGCGGGATGAAGCATGGCGGAAAGAGGCATGGTGAGGCAACGTATTGCGGGGAAAGGCAGGACGAGAAGAGGTAGGGGAGACTGGCAGTGGGGGAGAGAAAGGAAAGGGATTCATAGGTATGTTCGATACAATAGGTGCGGGGTCCGTCTCTTTCCCTCACGAGGCTAGACGGGACTGAACGGGATGAGTCGAGAAGGGGTTGGGCGAGGCGGAGTGGGCGAGGCGAAACGATTTTGCGTTGCTCGAGGCGTGCTGGAAGGGGATGCGGGTTCCAGCACGCCTCGAGCCAGCGTCGAGGCGGGTTCCAGCGAGGCGGAGCAAGGTTTGTCTGTGTGAAGTACCGAGATGAATAGGATGATCAAGAGGGCCTTGGAGATGGCAGAGAAGCCGCAGCAAAGTCACAGGTGGACCACGACGAAATCACAACGGCCCCGCTGCGGAGCCCAGACGATCCACGAGACCCACAGGCAGGCGAGGCTCTCCAAGCCCTAGCCAGACAAAACCGCAGGCAAGCCATAGCTAAACCAAACCTCCAATGAACGTAAGTGGACCTGTGGCTATGTATAAAGAAAATATCAATGCGATGATTCACAGTTTAATTGTGTCTTGTTTAGTTAAGAAATTTAATAACGGTAATAAAAGGCAAAACTCAATTTTCATATGAAACTCAAGCAGCCGTCACGTTCAGTACCCTCAGAACACATTCTGTGGTCAGAGGTGTTGTGTTGGCTAGGTACTTGCCTAAGACAGGTACGAGGTAGGTAATGGAGCAACAAGAGATTATTCTTACCTATCTCATGTCACGACGGCTTATTTTATGCATCTCGAAATATCATAGTGTATAATCTTATTAGCAAACAAGTACTCAAATTAAAAATGAAGTTTTGTAAATTATTTAAATATCAATGTCTACGTAAAATTAGATCTAACATTTCTATTATTCCAGGGCTTGAATAATCCTCTTTATTATAAATTTAACAGAACATCTCTGATTAAATTTTTACATTCAGTGACGACGATTTTTCCATGTTAAATTAATACTTATTGCAGAGTTCCAGATTACTAAGCTCCATTTGCCCCGTCGTTCTTTTTTGTATTTCATTACGTCCCAAATGCGACCGCAACTTGACACTGATGAAGTCACGAAAAAGAGATGAAACTTACTAATTATCCCCATGGACAAGGAAAATCGTTATTACAGGAGTATGGGCTAAAGAATGAGAGTAAGAAATGAAAGCTCAAAACCGACACAATGTACGAATATTCCATTTGCTGTATGACCGCTGGAACGTTCAATACGTTCGAAAGAGAGAGCTAGGGCGAACTATTGATTATCACGTGCTATGCGTTCACAAACTCCCTACCGACCGGGAATTTTCCTTTGAAACAGACATGGAAATACTGGTTTTGTGTTTTTTTATAAAATGTTAAGATCGATCGATATGGTGTTGTTTATTGACTTCATTAAATAATAAATTATTTATTCTACTATTCTTTTCTTTTGCAAGGTCAGTAAAACGTTGTTGAAATTGTACGCTCGCTAATTCTTCGTTGTTAGATCAAGAATGTAGGAACACTTTAATACGGCAATCATGTTTATTCATGTTGCGTCAGTATTTTTTTTTAATTGTAATACCCAAATTTTTATTGAATTGCTGTAAGAGTGCCGTTTTCAATCCATGAACAGTAATAGGAAGTGGTTTTGCTGAATAAATACTGAATAAGTACTATTTCAAGAAAAAGAGAGTTCTTTGGGCAAAGTACCAAAAAAGTGCAATATCTATTCGTTAAATTCACTATCAACCCTCATTTCACCTAGCTTATTTGGACAGCTGTAACTTTAAAAATAAAATAAGGTACTTTAAAAATATTATTAACGTGGTAGAACAACAATTTTCAAAGAGACGTGTGATTAATGGGACGTGTGAAATATACTTCACAAAATCTGATAATTATTTTATAAAAGACTAATATCTCAGCTAAACAACAAAAATGTAGCTTATGATGTAGCTTATTATGTCATTTCGTTGAAACAAACATTTGCTTTGTTTTGGAAACAAGAACAATAAACCAGCTGGCAAAACAATTAGAAGAACAATATTTTTTGTGATGGATCGTTCCATTTGCACCATTAGACGACGATATGTTCCCGCGTTTCATGACCCACACGTAAGTTCTGTCAACATGTGGGACTTCGTGCACGCAGCACCAAACCAGTGTCCCTACCCAATACTGTGTACACGCACTGAGGCTAACGTCACAAGTCACCTATTGGTTGAAGTCGAATGGATACCAATGAGCAAACAACATCCTTTTGGGTCGCGCTACATGCGGCGCGTTTAGGCTGCGTTGTTTGCTCCCTTGTTTTCATCCTCTGCCTTGCTGGTAGTGAGACCTTCGGGCAACGAATATCAAGGTTTGTTTTTCGAGGTTTGGGGCCACAGTATCTACGGAACTTCATGCTGCAGTAGAAACAATACACGCTCTCTCGTGTGCAATCCGATTTTGTGGATATTCCAAACATAAAACCCTTCAAACATCTGTATATTCATTTCAAATAACAAATACAATTCTACATACAATGCGGTCATACAAAATTCTATTTTGCTAACAATCTCAGTAGCTTTTAAATTATACAATGTTATCAAAGCCTAACTTCTGTGACTACTTCATTTATTTTTGATTGAAAACTAGTCAAAAAGTCCTATATATTTTTCATATTTTTCAAAAGGCATCATAGCGTTTTATAATGAATTGGCATTTGATGAGAAATCTGGTATTCATTGCCTGGTAATTATTGAAAAAGATCACCAATCTGTGTATTTCTTCCTCGGAAATTTCCTTTTCTACAACACTTTCAAATTTCCAACATAATTTTACACATGAAATAAATAAAATAATAAACAACATATATTGCAATGTTTTGGCACAAAATTAACATGTTTTGCGTTCTGTGGCTCTCACTTGTAGGTGACACCGGCAGTTGCGTTGAAGGAAACGCAAACATGAAGCCTTGATGCGTCAACATAACAATGATCTTGTTAATTCTCCGCGTGACAACAGTACGTCTCCTAACTTATATCACCATATTGGGATTATTATTCTGGATAGATACATATATTGATGTTGCAGTTTTTTAAAATATATATTATTTTCTGATTTATTGAAAAGGCGCTGTTTAAATCAGAAAATTCCTAATTGTTTGTCGTGATTAGATACGCAACTCACGTCAGTGATCTGTTATTTCCTTATTTGGCTCAAAATCAACGAAAGCGCTACATCACTGTGTAACGGAAATAATCCTTATATATAAGATATTAGTGTAGTATTAAGCCATAATGTTTCACTGTAAACAGAGCAAAAGTTTTATTCACCTTTTAACAATTACATTATTACACAAAACTATTTATAATACTTTACTCTTACGTGTAAACAGAGAAACGAGAATTTATGCTTATTACTACCGCTTCTTTATTTACTGATTTTAAATACAATACAAACTAATAAACTTTCTCCCCGTATTCTTTTGTCTATCTATCATCGTACTTCGTCTGTCTAAATGCGAAACGCTAAGCGTTGGAAGCGCGGCATATTCGAATTAAAGAAAATTTCTTTACATAAATATATATATAGACGTACCGGTTTTTTTTTGGTACAATCCAACAATGATTTTAATATGATAAGGGGACAGATAATCTTTCTCGTGAATGGGCTCCTGGTATTCGTGCATCCATTGGAAAGACAGAAATGTAAGAAAGAAAACATAACACTTTATTTCAAAGAGACAAACAAAAAGAAACACTTTCATTACAATATCATACTCCTTTCATTTATTCAACCCCTGGAGTGTTTAAGAATCACTGCTATCTTCGTAGTCAACCTTTAATGAGTCGCTCGCATTAAACCTAACGTTTCGATGACCACTCTGAGCGTTCCGTGGGCCCCTCGGCATGGAGGCATCTCGTCGAGGTCGGCGTCGCCGGGCGGCGGGCCGAAGCGTGGCCGGCAATGTGAAACGCTACTGCAACGTTCGAAAGACGCCAGTCGTCCTCCGCTTAGCACACCCTTCACCACAGCCTCAATGATCTTCTAATCTCGTCCGCGCCTCTGTACTGTTTACTTCGCAGACGTAAAGATCACTCTGTTACTGTTATCACTACTTGCCGGACGTTTCACTACACGGCTGCTGCCACGTGGCTCGTCCAGCGGCCGACCCTGAGTCTTTACCCTGTCTTCGATGTTGCAAATCTCAATTACACGTCAACCATAGTTCACTATGTTTGTCCCCACCTTAATCATCGCTTGATTCACAGTCCGCCAATTTTTTAAAACACCCCCAACTGTTCCCTTATTACTTCACGTACCTGCTTGTGTTCACGCATCAGTCCCGTCTCACCTCGATTACCAGTTTCACTTCTGAATAATGTTCATCACACCCGCTCCATACTACATATTGCCTGATTCACTTTCCCGCCGCATTAACAACATTTACAGTTCCTGAACTTTTTAATTGCCAACTTCTGCGGACGCGTTAGTTTCGTCTTCACTTAAATTCCAGTCCTCTCTCACCACTTCCGTCGTCTTACCAGTTCGTGTACTCACTGATTGTCCGTTGCGCCCCGCGCGCCTCCTCGTTCGCCGCATTCCCCCCCGACTCGTTCGAACGGGTCATTTGACTGGCCGCCACTACCGCTAAATTCAAAGTGTTGGCCGCATCTAACCCGTATCGGCCGCTGTCTCTCTGGTTAGAAACGTATTATAATAATTTTATTATAATAATTCGTTTCAATATATAATACATAGTAGTGTTAGTTGCACCATTTATAACTGAAGAACGACTGGGCCAATTTTAATTATCTCGGTTTTGTTGGATTCATCACCGTCCCGAATAACAGAATAACTAATAAAATATCGAAAAAATGGCACTACATGGCGCTGAAGAATAAAAAACTAGATATTCAGGCAAACACAGCCCGCTACACAGTTCAAATCTATATCATTAAATAACTCCTAAACGAAGCGTTCTAGAGCCTTAAAAACTAAAATTTGGAGGCCAAAGGCCTCAAAGAAATATTTATCACACCGTATTCTATACGATGAATCTTTTCTTTTTGATCATTCTATTACATTTTTGCTGGTCCGGCGCTTCTCAATATTACGCCACATACTCAAAGACGTACAGAACCTAAGTAAATAAAGTCGGGTTAATTTAACCATTTATAACTCAAGAACGACTGGACCAATTTTAATTATCTCCAATTTCTTTTAATTATCACCGCCCTGAATAGCAGAATAACTATTAAAATAACAGAAAATTTCACGAAAAATAATTATACATAAAATTAATATATAAAAATCAATGTTTGTTGGTTCGTGCTTAATGCGCTCCCGTACCGTGCATCCGATTGCTATAAAACTTTGTCAACTTATTGTTTGCACTTGCGGGAAGAACATACGCATAATACAATTATTGTAACTCCACTAGATGGCGCTAGAGCACATGGCGCATGTTGATGAGAGGGGGAAAAAGAGAAAGAGGGACAAAGAGAGAGGGAAAAGGGGAGAAGGGAAAAAGAGAAAGGGTAAATATAGAGAAAGAGAAAATAGAGATAGGGAGGAAATAGAGAGAGGAGGAAAATAGAGAGGGGAAATATAGATGGGGTAAATAGAGAGGGGGAAATAGAGAGAGGGAAAATAGTGAGAGGTAAAACAGAGATCGGGAAAAAAGAGAGGAAAAGAGTCGGAGAGTGGGAAAAAAGAGACACAGAGGGAAGAAGAGACACAGAGGTGAAGAAGACGCAGAAGGGAAGAAGAGACACAGAGGGGAAGAAGAGACACAGAGGGGAAGAAGAGACACGGAGGGTGAAAAGAGACACAGAGGGGGAAAAGAGACCCAGATGGGAAAAGAGAGACTGGGTGGGGAATAGGCAGAGAGGGCAAACGAGACAGGAGAAAAAAGAGAGGGGAAAAGAGTGGTGAAAGACAAAGGGGGAGAGGAATATTTCCTCAATTATTTCTTCAGCGGCAGCAAAGCGCCGCGTACCAGCTAGTTTCAAATAAAAATGTATACTCACATAATAAACTAATAATTTCCTAATATAATATTGTCCCAAAATTATGTCCTCCACTTCGTAGCACTCTATAGTGTATTGAAGAAAAATAGAAAACACTGGGAGAGAAATTCACACTACCACCGTCAGTCCACGGTCTGCAACTGTGAATCCTCTTCCGTGGCCAATTGCATTAACTAACCTCTTGCCGTCCGAGTATGTTTGGGAGAGCTATGGAGCATGTAATCGCCTATATTGAATTGAATTGCCTTATTTTACGTGGCGAGACTCAGACCATGAGGCCTGCTCTTCTGTTTGACCACAGAAATTTCGCTACGCTCCTTTCACCAACTAACAGAGAAAGTAGGTTTTCCTTGGACAACGAAACAGGCGATTTGAATTTAGCTCAGAGGCTTCCTTTAAGTTTGAAGATCTTTTACATGCAGTAAACCTACTAACATGCGTCAGCCGGCTTTACTTCCCCTCCGAAGCCTCTATGGAGCTATGGAGCTTGAAATTCACCTTTTCGCAGCAATCTGCAAGAACTATGGGCTCAGGTGGAAGATGCTAGAATGGACTATCACAGGCATCCACTCGATAACTGTACAACTCCGTGACGCGATGTATGAACGCGTGTGCTCCTAAACTTCTCAGTCAGACATCATGTTAACATATACTTTCTGTGGCGGTAATCATGTAGAGTAATAAATGTTTGTCCTAGATGTGTGAAAATTTAATTATTTCGTATATGTGCAACCGCTTGTTATTCTGCCCACAATTATTGTAATACGCATTTCTTCTCTGTATGTAGAATTTTTTAGGAGCGTGTGGAGAAGTGATTTATGTTATGTCCATTAAATAAAAATCGCACTCTAACTCAACAACAATTTATTAATATATTCATTACAAAAGTAGCCAGCCATATTGCCAGTCCCGGGCAATCTCCAATGCCCTGCTTCACTACACGTCCGGCCCCTGGACGTTTCCTGCTGACGCTGGCTGAGATCGTCGCCCCACGACGATAGACATCTGGCTGCTGGTTCTCTGGACTGGACGCATACCGCCACTCGTGACTCGTGATACTCTCGGGACTCTCTCCAACCTGCCCCGGGGTGTCGGCCGGCTCCCTTTAAAGGGCCGATGCTAGGCGGCGAGACTCGCTCCACGCCTCGAGCCTGCCGGACCGTGCCCACGGCTTGCTGCTGCCGCCGCCGATTCCCGCTAGAGCGCGCTGTTTTGATGCTCGCGCGCCAAATCCAATAGTTATGCGCGCCGTGATAAGCGCGACATAACAATTTATAAAATAATATCGAATATAATATTATTATTAACTCAGTTCCCTCAAAATAAGCTACAGTAGATAATTATATATCTCGAAATTTCTATTCTTTCTATTTCTGACAGTGAACTTCATTTTATTGTTGATATGAAAATATGTTTTTAGAAATAAACAATTTTACTTTGACATACACACAGTGATATAACACTAATATATAACACTAACACCCGTGAAAGAGTGAGTAATTAGTGATTCCGGGTGCGTCAGCTACTTAAGTCTCGTAAGTGAAAAGAATGTATCCTAGAAGAAGGGGCAGTTTCTTCCCATTTGGGACGAGTGATGGAGCGCTTCCCCAGGTGTCTGTCGCAGCAGGGTCCACCTCAGCCAGCACAAGCTCTAAGTCAGTGGTTGCCAACTCAATGTTCTATGACGTCACAGAAATCTGCTCCCTTGCTCCGAAA
Source organism: Acheta domesticus (assembly GCA_031308135.1). Lineage (NCBI taxonomy): Eukaryota > Metazoa > Arthropoda > Insecta > Orthoptera > Gryllidae > Acheta > Acheta domesticus. The sequence continues at coordinate 78,771,667 of JAHLJT010008756.1, forward strand.
CGACCTACCGAGCAAAGGCAGAGGAGTCGCGGTGGCAAGCGCACAGTATTCCAATGATGGTACGGAAGTGGAAGAAAAGGTTCGCTTGGAAAATTGATAATTACGATTTTAACTGGTAATTATTATTTATAATGTTTATTATTTAATAATAATATGAAGAATTATATAATAGAAAATACATTATTACATAACTCAAAACAATATCGGACACTTTATCATAACCAATACTGTAATTCCACTTCTATTCTTCTATTAGGTAACATTTTTGGAAAAGACAGTTTTCACATTTTAGGACAATTATATGTTGTACAATAGTATATAATATAACGAATTGGTTCGTTCTGAAACAATAATTAATGTTAAGAAAGAGATAACAAATAGGTACCCGGTACGGGTCACGTAAGAGAATTTTGACTCCAGGCTTGATTATTATTGATGTACCGTTTTGTTTGAGGATGCGTGATTTTCAGTATCTTTCCCATAATCTTCAATCTGCATATTCCTTTACTTATTCCACGATTGCGAGCTATATCAATTTCAGAATTTATTTTAATCTCGCAGATTTCTCTGCTTGCAAAGCTACGTAATGCATCAGTAGGTTGGGTTTTTTTAACATACTGCAGTTCTTTCGAACACTCTAAACACTTCGCCTTTTTTCCAATATCTACAAAAGATACCTTTCTTCCCTAACAGAAAGAAAATTGACGGGTGTAGATAGTTTCCTTCTTCTGTTGCCTGAAACAGCAGGCAAAGGCCGGTTTCGGTACCGGCGACCGCCGTGTGCCCCTCCTTTCCTCCCCCATTCGCTCGCGCCGCTTCTCTGAGTGCCTTATCACGGAGGGTAAACAGTGCTCCGACGTCATTCCTCGTCCAGTTGGCAATCACTGTTCCAAGTTCTGCACTTTTCCTACGTCATGTGTAATGGTGTAGTGCTGTTACGTATCTAATAAACTTCCGTTCCTCAACAATATGCTTCCGTAGGCGCACGCGATCGTGGTTATTCCCAATATAATGCAGCTGTCGATCGTGGGTATTTCCAATATATTTCAGCTGTCGTTACCCAGCCACTTACCCAACGTCGCAGTCCGTTCATCTGATTGTTCAGATGTTGTCAAATAAAAACCCTTAAAACTCCAACAAAACGAAAATATATTGTTCGTAAGTCCTGGATGGCTAATCAATCGGCAAGCTATTACCTGCTCCGCTTTCGAGAATATTTTGTACCGTATTTTTGAACCACCGATTTATTATTTTAAAAACCTTACCCAAGGTTTCGCCAATCATCTAAACTCTTGAAAATGCTACTGTTGGGTATATTTTTATTCAAATTTTACTTTAAACATCATGACTTAATTATCAGTCGTCCATCTCTTTCGAAATCTAGCCAGACTCTCTCAAAACAAAACCTCCATAACAATGCCCTACACACCTCATTTATTTTTAATCTTTTACCAGTTGGTACACTCGTAACAAGTTATTCATTTACATTTCGTAACAAGTGCATTCCAGGGGAAAATATATGTATGGGGATAGAAGACAAAAAGAGTGAACGAGGAAAGATAGTGCGCGGTCTGGTATCCAACTGTTCACCTGATATTAAAAAAAAATGTAGGACTACCAATTAAAGTGGTTTGCTGCTAGAAATTTCCTAAAGACAATGGTTAAATCTGATTCAGCTATGTAATTAATGTCGAAAATCTTAGGACTCAAATGCTAGGACCTCCGTTCAGCGATGTTGCAGAGGCAACGGTTTTGCTGCTGAGCTATCGCAGCCGGCACCGATTTTCGTTGCCGACTCTTTCATCAGGACACCAAGTTCAATGTGGAAGCTAATGGAGTTGTCTGGCAGAAGGCGTGCCTTGTAGAGATCAACATATTTTATTCTAGCCCATTCATCTACCGCCAGTGTCAACATTGCATTTTATATGAAGTGGGTTTCGGCGGCCAGAGTCATGTAAATGATCTTGGTTGTCCGGGTGACGTCCGGAGCCTTTGACTGATTCAGGATTCCCAAAATATACAGAAGCGAGCAACGCACTGTTTCCAGCGTAGAGTTGTCAAGAATATGTGCATTCGCTTGGCCAATAATATCAATTCATTGGTAAAAACGCTTATTTCCATTTGTATTCAGATTTCAATTTGTTTATCGGTTAGTCATAGTACATCATTAAGAGTTGATAAAAAACTCTAATACTAATAAAATAATTAAATTATTAATATTCTAAGATTTGTAATATTAAGTTATTACCACCTTTTTAATTTGACACCACCTAGAAAGTAACGCAGGAAAATAAAACTTTAAGGTGGTATGTTCGTTAAATCGACCACGGTGAAATTTCCCCAAAAAATAGTTTAAATGAAAGTCAAATCTCTGTTCCTCAAGACGGTGAGAAACAATTTGGCCCTTACCGGCCTAACTTTTAAATAAAATATGTTTAAATTAGTACAGGCTTTTACGGAAAACCTTTCATGAGCGTATGTTTCTTTAAATGAGCAGTAAATTTAATACATAGTAATTTTTTTAGAAATCAGATGATATTAAATGTAACATTCCTCGTCGGGCATTCTGAGGAGTAAGTTATAAAAAAACTGGCTGCGAAATTCATCGCAAACGGAAGTACTGGCTCTCGGCCTAGGAGTTAGGCTGTACAAATTATGTTATTGTCAGCACTGTTTCTCTAGGGAACGAGAGATTTCTACGCAATGCACTAAAAGCTCCATGGTACATACGGAACAATCAAATTCTAAACGAACTCTCCATTGAACTCTTAAAAAATGGATTTCCAAATTATCCTTAAGATTTTATTCATCCTTAGCCTCCTGCCCCACTACATTAATTTATAAGCTTGGCAAAACTTCAAATCCTTTTCCCAGAATTAAGACCCGACATAGCAAAGATTCCTTCATTCTCCATAATTTGCAATCGTAATAGTCTAATTCTTACTGCAGGCCATTTCTTCCCACATTAAGACAGAATAGAAACTCTTTGCTGTAAATATTCATTGTTTTGTACATTTACTGATTTTTTATATTCAGTGTTAAATTAACATTCAGTTAACAAGAGGTCCCACCTTGGAAGACCCTCGAAAAAATATGTATAAGTGTATTGTAAATATTGTTAAAAACCTTTGTTAGGAAACAACTGTCGATCAAGGAGAATTATAATAAAAAAAGGGAACGAGAGAAAACCGCGACAAAAACTATGGATTATCGAATAGGTTTCAAATCATTTCTAAAAGGTTAATTTGGAAACAAGCTCGACTAAATAAAACAGTTGTATCTTATCAACACCATCCTCTTCAACACCACCCTTCAACAACAATGAGCTTCTCAAATATCGATTGCGTAATTGTTGTGCAAATTTAAATTAAGCTTTGTATATTGCTTGAAAGAAATACATTAATTCATTGAATACAAAATGAGAATAAAGTACACATTAAAAATGGGAGAAAGTAAAAATAGAATTTTTATTGGCATTTTCAATAATAAATTGTAATTAAAATTAAATTAATTATTTTTCATATCGTTCATTCAATTATTGTTGTTTAACATATGTAGCATTATTATTTAAATATATATTTCCTTCAATTATTTTGAAATTTATTCTTAAGTCTGCCACAGCTCCCCTCCACCATTAGCCTGGATACCGAAATGGCATTGGTTTGCGATCGCTATCTCTAAGTCACAATACAAAATATATATATATATATATATATATATATATATATATTATTTTACTAATTTTCAGATACTTTTCTACATATTTCAGGTGACTTTTTGCTGTGAAACTGTCTTCTTTACTTGTTTACTTGTTACAGATAAGCTGAAAGAGATTTATATTGTCCGAAGCAGTGAAAAAAGAAGTAATCCAAATATTTGATTTAAAAGACGGCGTAACGGACAAACGTTCATTTGAACAGTGTAAAGACCATTAATATTAAATTTTCTCTGTAAATTAATTGCAATTTGCGTAAAGTTTTCAAACTATTAGTGAAAGTGTTGTGAAAATTGTGAAACATAAAAATTCAAAGTTTCGTAACCACAGTAACGGAAAGACTTGAACTTTATATTTAAATTTGTGGAAGTGGTGAATTTAGTGGCCTTTCAATAGGTAAAGTATAGTAATCTAATTGTATTTATTAGTTTGCAGCTTCAATCTATTAAACACACTGAACGCTTTTTGAATTTAATTAATCACATTTAAATACTAATTAGAATCATATCACCGTTATTTTTTAAATAAATACGTAACGTAATTTAAATAAGTTAATACAATTAAATTTAAAAGATAAGTTAGTGAGTAGTTTTTTTTGTAGTATTCTGAATTATCTATTTACTTATTTTCATATTTACCACGCACTTGACACGCATTCGTGACATGGCTACTAATTGTTATACACTCTCTACTCTCTACGCTCTCAAAGCCGATCTTCTGAAAGCCTTCACACACATCAACAGTAATTTAGATGAACATATCCGAAGGCTCGAAGAGGTCGTTCAAAACACAGACGGTTGGACAACAATAGGCAACACCGCAAAACCTCCAACCGTCCATTCGCGGAAGCAAAAACACAATCACCACCACCAATCACGACTCAAAACAGATTTTCTGTATTAGACTACTACAATGAGTTTCCTTGCCTTCCCAATCCTCACCACCCCCACCCATCATCGACACGTCCATTCACAAACCAACGCAAACAGGCTAGCAAGCGCAAAGTAACAAAGACACGTAGAGTTGCGCAAACTGGCTCACCAGAAAACAAGGACATTCCCACTGAGCCCATCAAAAAGGTACTCATTTTAGCAGATAGCCATGGGCGACAAATCTCCTCCCTGCTCAGTGAGAAACTCCCAACCAATTTCTCTACCATGTGTGTGTTTAAACCTAACAGGGAGGTTTGCCGACGTGACCAGTGAGTTGGACACGCACACAAAAACCCTCACCAAACGGGATACTGTAATTATCATAGGAGGGCAGAATGACATTAATTTGGGTGGTCACTTTACGCCTGAAGAACATGTTGACAAATTACAACGTGCCGCCCAAAACACGAACATTGTAGTCTCGACTCTGCCCTTCTGGTACAACAAGCCCACACTATGCAAAGAAATTAGTCACGCATAACAACCAATTGAAACTGCATCTGAGAGACACACATGTTAAATTGTTTGAGCTAAACTTTCTCTCAGAAAAACACTTCACCCGACATGGTCTTCACCTGAACCTTGTCGGAAAACATGCACTCGGTAGTGAGCTTGCAAAACACATCATTTCACAAACTTGGCAGTATCCTGCCCAAGACCCATCCCCACCCACATCTCCTAGTTCTCTTCCATCCCCTGGGACCCCTTTGGACCCAATTACCTTATCCCCTGAACCTAATCCGTGTATTACCTCTCCCACTATTCATTCCTCTATATCTGTCACCCCTCCTTCCTCACCTCTTGTCACTGCTGGGACACGATACCATAGAGTAAAGATGTATATAGAGGGCTCACCAGGCGTGTTTTTAGTTACATCCTTTGAATAGTTCTCCGTCGACCGCTAGAATGCGCCAACGTCGGGAAGTGTGAAGGGCTGTCTGGCTTATTGTTGGTGGTGGGGGCTTTCTAGGAAATATCACGCGGGGGGGGGGAACATGGTGGAGGGGAGTTGTTTCCATGACGACGGCAGGCACTGGCTCGGGCTTGCCATCGCTCCAGGCTGGCCTGCCTGGTCACTTGTTTCTCGGGAGAGCAAAATGTGGAGCCACGAACGTACACGAAGACACTCCGAGCGGAGTCGAGCGAGCCCATGCGCGAGCCGAACGGACTTCCAAGGCGCAAATCTTCAATTCGAAATCTGTCAGAAATTTAATGTTTCTAATGTTAAGTGGTCGTTAACGCCATTAACAAGATTTGTTGCGAACTTTCGTTTTAAACGAATATTCCAAACTATTAGTCACATTAGTTTCTTTATTTAACTTTTCTAATACTTAGTTATTTGGTAGGTGGTTTTTAATAAATATTTAATATTCTCAATTTATTTTCCGTCAGCTAGTTCAGGTTAGAATTATTTTGGTTGCAAAGGAGTGCAGTGGTAATAAAAATGCAGCTTTTGTAAAGAAGAAACGGCAGGAGATTGCAGTCACAAATGCCAGTGCTGCGGAAGTAGAAACTTTTTTAGTATCAGATGTCAAGCATTGTTCATTTTCAGCCAAAATCTCCACCGGTCAAGCCATCAGCCAGTGCGAACATTCTTTCCAAGTTCACTGATGTTTTTTCCTGCTGAACAGTGAAATATCGAAGAAGAGAATTGCACTTGCATGTTACTTCACAAGTGTGTTTAGGATTATTTACTGAAAGGATGCGTGTGAGTGTTGTCTGTGGATCCTCAAATGTATGCATTGAAGTAAAACAATGCATTAATTTGCTCTTCAGTTAGTGAACAAGCGTAATAATTGTGAACAATTGTTAAATAAAATTTCAAATAGCCATCTTCTACCCTAACATCATCGTGTAGTAGGCCACCACATGAAGTAAATAGAAAAATTGTGGATGCTTCTTTGCAAATAGGTAGGGGACATTCAGCCAATAGAGCAGTTTCAATGGTAATTGGTTTACCATGAATGAATGTTTCAACTTACAATTCTCATGTTCTCCTCTGTTATTAAAAATAATACAAAAATAAGAGGAAATTTTCTGAGGCTTTCATATGTAGCCATACATAAAGCTTACATAGATGTTCTAGATTCAGTCAGTGATGAAGTTATAAATTTTTTAGTATTGTATGATGGAACATGGCATACACGAGGCACTACATGTCGTTATGTAATGGGAATTGTTATCGATATCTTGACTGGTCGTGTGGCTGATTTTCATGTTTTGTCAAAATACTGTGGCACTTATGAAAAGAACAAGAACAAATTATGAGAAAAAAGCTGTGAATATAAAAAATGGAAAGAGATTTAAGTGGAGAGTGTGTTAGTAATTTTAATGGATCTTCAAAAGCAATGGATGTAGCCTCATCATTTTAGATATACAACAATACTGTCAGATGGTGATGCAAAGACTTTCAATCACCATCTGAAACTAAACATCTATGGAGACAACTTTATTATTAGAAAAGAAGAATGTATAAAACATGTGATGTAAAGATTTAAAATAGACTTACAAAAATAATACAAGAATAGAAAGTGAAGGGTGTTACACTTGGTAAAAAACAAGCGATATTAAAGGATGACATAGTTATTTGTCTTAGCAAATTATCACAATTGCCATCCAGAAGAATATTCCAGATGTGCAGAAGTGAAGTATGCAATACTTGCCACCTTATACCATGCAATTGCCAACAGACTGAAGCCATAGCATTTTAAATGCCCTAAAGAAGAAAATTCATGGTGCTTCTACAATCGAGCTCAAGGGAATGAAATTCAAAACATGTCAAAAGCAACAAGAAAACTTGCAAAAAATGAATTACTGGAATGCGTATATGGGAAAACACAGAATGCAAATGAATTTTGCATAGTTTTGTTTGGAGCAAGTGCCCACAAAGAAACATTCTTTCCAGAAAAAAAGATTGAAATTTGCTGACATCAGCAGTGTCCCGTTCAATAATGGGATGTGAGGCCAGTGAAGAGCATGCTTCAGGAATCGAAAGTGACCATCTCCTAAGAAAATAAAGATATTATGAGAGACAAACGTCGTCTCCACAAAAGTGAATGGCGTTGCAACTAGACTTTAAAAGTGCTTAAAAAGCTAAGTCAATAAAGAAGGAAAAGGTTTGTCAAGTCAATAAAAGAAGTAAAGAAAAAAGATGAAGATGCAATGTATGCTTCTGGGCAATTTTAAAGAAAAATTTTATTAATAAACTGTAAATGCACTATCTTAAATTTTCTTTTTCACTTTCCCGGTAATTAATTTTCCTTACATTCTCCCATATCTAAAAAGTTTCAACATTCACAATTTTCAATCAATTAAAGTAATAATGTAAGAAATTGTTAAGAGATTGTAGATTAATATAATTATGGTAGTATTTTTGCCTTAACCCATTAGTGCATGTGATTCGATAAATCGGATGCTAAGAAAAGCGTCAACAATGCCTGTGATTGGAGACTTATCTGTTTGAGATATACAAGAATCATCTTTCGCATTGTTGGAAAGTCATAAATTAAATGTATATGCTGCAACTTTCAGAAGTTTTAGATTTATAGCAATTAGAATGCAAGATGACGCATTACAGTCTTGTTGTTTCACGTAGCTAGTAAGTTTTCATATAATTATAATATCTAACCTTCCTTGATACGAACAAATTTTGTACGAAATGAAATAATGAAGGTTTGTGTTTTACATTTGAATTGGTATTCTAAGAAAATAATTATAAATTACTAAACTATTTCAAATTAATTTTCGTGATCCGAAATATCGGAGGGGACACCTATCATTGCAATACAGTATTTCAGAATGGCTACGTCTTTTCTCTCTATATTTCAAGCAACTGCTTCTAAATGAAAAAGTATTGTTTGCTTATCTGTAACTGGAATTTTGAGTATGTTGGAAGAAGAACACACAAAAGGTGCCAACAATTGGGAGCAATGATTTTCACTCTTCTGCAGAAATTATGCATATTAGACGGAAAGCTCGCCTCGCTCGACTCCGCTCGGGTGTCTTCGTGGACATTCGTGGCTCCGCACTTTGCTCTCCCGAGACACAAGTCTGCCTGGCCCCGCAGACCCGGATTACCGCGCTCGCCCCGCCGACTGGAACGGAAACCTCACCATTTGCCTCTACGAAGCTGTGAATGGGTTTGCAGCGTGATCGCCGTTCAGGACAAGCCGCACTGGCAAAGTCTTTGGCCTGCCTTTCAAAGACAAAGAGTTGTTCCTAAGATGTAAAGGTGTGGACCAAAGGTGGTTAAATAACGGAAATAGGGGAGGGGTCTCTCATAGAACTTACCCCCTTCAGAATAGGAAATCGGCTAGAGATGCCATTCATCATAAAATCAGTATTTACTCATTTTCTATAGAAACGAAAGACTTTCAATATGACACTTGAAAACTCTTAAATAAATTAACCAATAAAAAAATTAAAATTCAGCTTACAGGAACAGTTTTTGTATGGAAACATCTAGTCTGCTGCACAATATACCTCCTCCCTCCCACATACACACACACAGAAAAATGCTGTTTGTGACACTAATTGATGTCGGTGCAAAAATGTATTATTGTTGCAGACCAAATCAATTAACTACATTTATTTATTGAACATCAAATACAGTTAAAAACTGTGTGTGACCTGCTGTGGGGAGAAGTGTATTGTGTGCAGGTTTTTTGAAATTCTGGGATACCTACTAAAATGTGCATTTTTGGCAAGACTTGATAAGAAAGTTCCTCCACGGTAATTAAAACTATTTGCAAAGGCAAATCAGCTATTCATTTTGACTGTCCCTTTACGTGAAGAAATCGAGGACGCCCTGCCCTTATAATATGGATCTGCCGTAATAATACGGGGAACGACAAATTGAATATTTCCAGATATCAGAAACACTGTTCAAAATATCAATAATCATGAGGGAGTAAATCATGAAAATCCGAGGGAGTATGTGCTGTTGTAGCACCACTAGTTTCCATACAAGATACTGGACTATGGGAAAAATCAAAATGAGTATGTAATTGGTCTGTTGAAATATTAACTTTTTAAATATTACAAGCGTACCCGTGCGAGAACTCTCGCATGTTAAAACCCACCCTTTCTCTATCCATTTGTCTATGCTTTCAATTAAGAAGGAAAGTTGTTAATGAAAAATGTTAATTTTTTTAATGTACAAATGTAACTTCTAATGTACTTGGAGAATATCAAACAAAAATAGCAATACAATTGATGTTGGAAACTAATTTTCAATAAAAGTTTATTCAGCATTATAGAGAGATGTTCTCGGAACAATTCATTAAAAACAACTTTGAACAAATTATTCACTCCTCCTTGAGAGTTAACTTTTTGCTTTCCTTGATAGTCACAAACATAATAGAAAAGGTTTTTACTCTTCAGAAAGCAAAGCAAAGTTAAGTAGTGCGTAATACCGATCGAGCAAGTACAACCTTACTCTTTGCAATATTATTTGAATTTCTTTGATTTGTATGAGGAACAGAGGGGGTTTTAGCGTTCAGGGTGCCAACTTGCTAGGGTGCAAAAATAGAAAAATTATTTGTGTGAGACCAAAACATACATGGAATAAAGAAATGATCCAAATTTTAAAAAGAAAAAATTACAAGAGAAATAATGAAAATATACAGTGTGTCCGGGGAGGAAACGTTGAAATTTCGAAAATAAGCTCTTGAGACAATTCTAAGCATATTTTGTCTAATAAATTACTTGGATATTCTGAGTGGTTGAGCCGCAATAAGCACTCAAAAATTGGTTTGAAAAATTGATTTCTAGGCACAAATTTGCATTATAGAAGCATAGAAACACTCCAGAAACATAGAAGTTGTTTATTATTTACAAAAAAATGAATATATTTGTTCAGAAAGAAGAATTAAGCAAGAAATAAAAAAGCAACCAATTTACACAATTCGACTGCTCTCTTATTTCTCACTTAATTTTTCTGTCTGAGCTAATATATTCATTTCTTTTGTAAATAATAAAGAACTTACATATTTCTGGAGTGTTTCTATGCTTCCGTAATACACATTTTTGCCTGGAATTCATTTTTTCAAACCACATTTTGAGTGCTCATTTCGGCCCAACCATTCCGAATATCCACGTAGTTTATTAGACAAAATATGCTTAGAATTGTCTTACGAGCTTATTTTCGAAGTTTGGACGTTTCCTCCCCGGACACCCGGTATAGATAAGTGGAAAAAGAACAACACAATAGTTCCTTACACAGATGTCGACTTTATAAATTTTTTAACATAATGAGTGGTTGATGTATTTGAAAAAGCGCTGGATGCAGGAAAATGTATTTTATACACAATAACCTGTGAATAAATAAATAAACTGAATCGTGGTCATTTGAACCAGCCCGTGCGTCCTGTGCCCAGGAAGTTGCCTAGGTTGCAAGCGACGCTCTCTCGTTACTTCGGCCATAGACTAAGGATGTCTTTACTCTATGCTTCGGCACATTGTGTCACATATCACACTTCTGAGAAAAAATGATTTCTTAGAATGGTAAACCTCTTTTATACAGTTCCTTTATTTGTACTGATTCTACTTGTATTTATTTCCTCTTGTTGATAATTATTATTCGAATAATGGAATTATTTTGAAATATTTGCAGCATTTTTCATTAATATGCATTTATTCATTTTAATTAATTGTGAGAATTCAGCTAAGGTGAAAATACTGGAGGCAGGCCCTTTAAGTTACTACAATAGATATAACAATGTTTGGAGTCGGCGCCGTGCCCGAGATTGCTAAGGAAGTAGTGCCGTAGTGATCTCGTACCGAGGAGTCGCGAGTTCGAGTCCCACCTCGGGCATGGCTGTATGTGTTAGTCAACTCACCCCCTATCATCACCATATCGTTTCATCCTCATACCATAACGTGAAATCCAATAATGGTCGCTAATGACCTAGTCGTTGATGCGACCTGAAATAATAAGAAGTTTGGAGATCACCACTTCGAAAAATGTGTGCCTTTGGTACGACTGTCTTTAGAGTGACCATATTCTTTCCGTCATTTCCTGATATATTCATAGAGGGTTGACCTCTATGAATTTAAGTTTACCTTTTTACCTTTCAGTAATTGTTTTTTTAGCCTCGCTGTTGACCCTGGGTAAAAGATATATACGTTTTGAAAAGAAATTGAATTAACAAATCCACGGTATTATATATGAAACTGGGTTTCCTGATCATCGAAAAAATAAGATTGAATTTTTGTGACAAAATATTGAATTTTTACATAAAAAGTACTTTTGGCAGCACGTAAAATTTTCCCGACCGCCGGCTTCGGATCAATATTGACAGTAATGCTAGATGTAAACCGGCCGGGAGACAAAGAAAATCCACAATTACCAGTCTTCCAAAACAAATCGATTTGTATGAAATTCCGCATGTACAATTGAAGTAAATGCTTACGAACAAAACAATTATGTCAATTACAACAAGAGGTGCACAAATTTCTCTCATTATTGAAAATAGTCACATAATAATGAAATATATAATTATTTTTAGTATAACAACTAATTTTTAACTTGAAAAAGGCCAAATCAACCAATTTCAATGAAGTGACTGTGGTGATGTTTGTATTAACAGAAGAAATTATCACATTTTATACAAGCATATTTTGGGCGACAATTTTTTTCCTTGTAGCAGACTGACACATTTTTCTTTTTGTACTGTGTGGTTCCATAGGATCGTATTTTCATTTTTTGTTTTCTGGATTTAGTTCGCATTTGTTGAATTTCTCCTGGAAGACTATTAATTGTGGATCTTTGAATTTCTTTGAGTAACAAACCATGGAGTTATCAGCATTTTGGAGATCACCATATTCACTCATATTGAGAACTATATACGTCGTGCAGAGAGAATATTCCGTTCACACACGAACACAAGAATCAAGCCCGAAAGATTTGGCGTGAGAGGAATGCAACGCAACGGCACCGAGAAATTCTGCGAACAGTATGTGACGCCTTTTGGCGCGTGGGGCTGGCAATCCCACGCGTCGCGCGCGGTCAGAAAGACGAGCTACGTGACCTATCGTCATCCGGCTTATCTTGGGGTAACCTCACCAGCGGATGCAGAATCGTTCAACATTGGATGTCACCAGAACTCATAATCTTACACCTAGAGCTCAGCGAGATATTGAGTTCTAAAT
>JAHLJT010008756.1:78785464-78842020 GCA_031308135.1 Acheta domesticus
TACTTTCTACATATTTCAGGTGACTTTGATGTTAAACTGTCTTCTTTACTGTTTACTTGTGACAGATAAGCTGAAAGAGATTTATATTGTCCGAAGCAGTGAAAAAAAGAAGTAATCCAAATATTTGATTTAAAAGACCGGCGTAACGGCGACAAAGTTCATTTGAACAGTGCAAAGACCATTAATATTAAATTTTCTCTGTAAATTAATGAAATTTGCGTTAAAGTTTCAAAATATTAGTGGAAGTGTTGTGAAAATTGTGAAAACGAAAAAATCAAAGTTTCGTAACCACAGTAACGGAAAGACTTGAACTTTATATTTAAATTTGTGGAAAGTGGTGAATTTAGTGGCCTTTCAATAGGTAAAGTATAGCAATCTAATTGTATTTATTAGTGCAGTTTCAATCTATTATTAAACACACTGAACGCTTTTTGAATTTAATTAATCACATTTAAATACTAATTAGAATCAGATCACCGTTATTTTTTAAATAAATACGTAACGTAATTTAAATAAGTTAATACAATTAAATTTAAAAGATAAGTTAGGGAGTAGTTTTTTTTTAGTATTCTGAATTATCTATTAATTATTTTCATATTTATCACGCATTGACCACGCATTCGTGACTGTCTACTAATATTATACACTCTATACTCTCTACGCTCTCAAACGCCGATCTTCTTGAAGCCTCACACACACCAACAGTAATTTAGTGAACATATCCGAAGGCTCGAAGAGGTCGTTCAAAACACAGACGGTTGGGACAACAATAGCAACACCGCAAAATCCTCCAAACGTCCATTCGCGGAAGCAAAAACACAATCACCACCACCAAATCACGACTCAAAACAGTTCTGTATTTAGACTACTACAATGAGTTTCCTTGCCTTCCCAATCATCACCACCCCCACCCATCATCGACACGTCCATTCACAAACCAACGCAACAGGCTAGTAAGCGCACAAATAACAAGGACACGTAGAGGTTGCGTCAAACTGGGCTACAGAAAAACAAGACAATTCCCATGAGACCATCAAAAAGGTACTCATTTTAGCAGATAGCCATGGGGACGACAAATCTCCTCCCTGCCAGTGAGAAAAACTCCCAACCAATTTCTCTAACCCCCATGATGTGTGTTTAAACCTAATAGGAGGTTGCCCGACGTGACCAGTGAGTGACACGCACACAAAAACCTCACCAAACGGGATACTGTAATTAAACATAGGAGATGGTCAGAATGACATTAATTGGGTGGTCACTTTACGCCTGAAGAACATGTTGACAAATTACAATGTGCCGCCCAAAACACGACATTGTAGTCTCGACTCTGCCCTTCTTGTACAACAAGCCCACACTATGCAAAGAAATTGGTCACGCATACAACAAGTGAAACTGCATCTGAACGGACACACATGTTAAATTGTTTGAGCTAAACTTTTCTCTCAGAAAAAACACTTCACCCGACAGGTCTTCACCTGAAACCTGTCGGAACACATGCACTCGGTAGTGAGCTTGCTCAAAAACTAATCATTTCACAAACTTGGCAGTGTCCTGCCCAAGACCATCCCCACCAACATCTACTAGTTCTCTTCCTCCCCTGGGACCCCTGTTGGACCCAATTACCTTATTCCCTGAAACCTAATCCGTGTAGTACCTCTCCCACTATTTCATTCCTCTATATATGTCACCCCTCCTCCGAACTTTGTCATGCGGACACGATACCATAGAGTAAAGATGTATATAGAGGGCTCACCAGGCGTGTTTTAGTTACATCCTTTGAATAGTTCCCCGTCGACCGCTAGGATGCGCCAACGTCGGGAAGTGTGAAGGGCTGTCTGGCTTATTGTTGGTGGTGGGGGCTTTCTAGGAAAATATCACGCGGGGGGGGGAACATGGTGGAGGGGAGTTGTTTCCATGGCGACGGCAGGCACTGGGCTCGGGCTGCCGTCGCTCCAGCTGGCCTGCCTGGTCACTTGTTTCTCGGGAGAGCAAAATGTGGAGCCACGAACGTACACGAAGACACCCGAGCGGAGTCGAGCGAGCCCATGCGCGAGCCGAACGGACTTCCAAGGCGCAAATCTTCAATTCGAAATCTGTCAGAAATTTAATGTTTCTAATGTTAAGTGGTCGTTAACGCCATTAACAAGATTTGTTGCGAACTTTCGTTTTAAACGAATAATTCCAAACTATTAGTCACATTAGTTTCTTTATTTTAACTTTTCTATAACTTAGTTATTTGGTAGGTGGTTTTTAATAAGTATTTAATATTCTCAATTTATTTTCCGTCGGCTAGTTCAGGTTAGAATTATTTTGGTGCAAAGGAGTGCAGTGGTAATAAAAATGCAGCTTTTGTAAAGAAGAAACGGCAGGAGATTGCAGTCACAAATGCCAGTGCTGAGGAAGTAGAAACTTTTTTAGTATCAGATGTCAAGCATTGTTCATTTTCAGCCAAAATCTCACCGGTCAAGCCATCAGCCAGTGCGAACATTCTTTCCAAGTTCACTGATGTTTTTCCTGCTGAACAGTGAAATATCCGAAGAAGAGAATTGCACTTGCATGTTACTTCACAAGTGTGTTTAGGATTATTTACTGAAAGGATGCGTGGTGAGTGTTTGTCTGTGGATCCTCAATGTATGCATTGAAGTAAAACAATGCCATTAATTTGCTCTTCAGTTAGTGAACAAGCGTAATAATTGTGAACAATTGTTAAATAAAATTTCAAATAGCCATCTTCTACCCTAACATCATCGTGTAGTAGGCCACCACATGAAGTAAATAGAAAAATTGTGGATGCTTCTTTGCAAATAGGTAGGGGACATTCAGCAATAGAGCAGTTTCAATGGTAATTGGGTTTACCATGAATGAATGTTTCAACTTACAATTCTCATGTTCTCTCTGTTATTAAAAATAATACAAAAATAAGAGGAAATTTTGAGGCTTTCATATGTAGCCATACATAAAGCTTACATAGATGTTCTAGATTCAGTCCAGTGATGAAGTTATAAATTTTTTAGTATGTATGATGGAACATGGCATACACGAGGCACTACATGTCGTTATGTAATGGGAATTGTTATCGATATCTTGACTGGTCGTGTGGCTGATTTTCATGTTTTGTCAAAATACTGTGGCACTTATGAAAAGAACAAGAACAAATTATGAGAAAAAGCTGTGAATATAAAAAATGGAAAGAGATTTAAGTGGAGAGTGTGTTAGTAATTTTAATGGATCTTCAAAAGCAATGGATGTAGCTCATCATTTTAGATATACAACAATACTGTCAGATGGTGATGCAAAGACTTTCCATCACCATCTGAAACTAAACATCTATGGAGACAACTTTATTATTAGAAAAGAAGAATGTATAAAACATGTGATGTAAAGATTTAAAATAGACTTACAAAAATAATACAAGGAATAGAAAGTGAAGGGTGTTACACTTGGTAAAAAACAAGCGAATTAAAGGATGACATAGTATTTTGTCTTAGCAAATTATCACAATGCCATCCAGAAGAATATTCCAGATGTGCAGAAGATGAAGTATGCAATACTTGCCACCTTATACCATGCAATGCCAACAGACTTGAAGCCATAGCATTTTTAAATGCCCTAAAGAAGAAAATTCATGGTGCTTCTACAATCGAGCTCAAGGGAATGAAATTTCAAAACATGTCCAAAAGCAACAAGAAAACTTGCAAAAAATGAATTACTGGAATGCGTATATGGGAAAACACAGAATGCAAATGAATATTTGCATAGTTTTGTTTTGGAGCAAGTGCCCAAAAGAAACATTTCTTTCCAGAAAAAAGATTGAAATTGCTGACATCAGCAGTGTCCCAGTTCAATATGGGATGTGGAGGCCAGTGAAAGAGCATGCTTCAGGAATCGAAGTGACATCTCCTAAGAAAATAAAGATATTATGAGAGACAAACGTCGTCTCCACAAACAAGTGAAATGGCGTTGCAACTAGACTTTAAAAGTGCTTAAAAAAGCTAAGTCAATAAAAGAAGGAAAGGTTTGTCAAGTCAATAAAAGAAGTAAAGAAAAAAGATGAAGATGCAATGTATGCTTCTGGGCAATTTTAAGAAAAATTTTATTAATAAACTGTAAATGCACTATCTTAAATTTTCTTTTTCACTTTCCCGGTAATTAATTTTCCTTACATTCTCCCATATCTAAAAAGTTGTCAACATTCACAATTTTCAATCAATTAAAGTAATAATGTAAGAAATTGTTAAGAGATTGTAGATTAATATAATTATTGGTAGTATTTTTGCCTTAACCCATTAGTGCATGTGATTCGATAAATCGGATGCTAAGAAAAGCGTCAACAATGCCTGTGATTGGAGACTTATCTGTTTGAGATATACAAGAATCATCTTTCGCATTGTTGGAAAGTCATAAATTAAATGTATATGCTGCAACTTTCAGAAGTTTTAGATTTATAGCAATTAGAATGCAAGATGACGCATTACAGTCTTGTTGTTTCACGTAGCTAGTAAGGTTTTCATATAATTATAATATCTAACCTTCCTTGATACGAACAAATTTTGTACGAAATGAAATAATGAAGTTTGTGTTTTACATTTGAATTGGTATTCTAAGAAAATAATTATAAATTACTAAACTATTTCAAATTAATTTTTCGTGATCCGAAATATTCGGAGGGGACACCTATCTATGCAATACAGTATTTCAGAATGGCTACGTCTTTTCTCTCTATATTTCAAGCAACTGCTTCTAAATGAAAAAGTATTGTTTGCTTATCTGTAACTGGGAATTTTGAGTATGTTGGAAGAAGAAACACACAAAAGGTGCCAACAATTGGGAGCAATGATTTTCACTCTTCTGCAGAAATTATGCATATTAGACGGAAAGCTCGCCTCGCTCAACTCCGCTCGGGTGTCTTCGTGGACATTCGTGGCTCCGCACTTTGCTCTCCCGAGACACAAGTCTGCCTGGCCCCGCAGACCCGGATTACCGAGCTCGCCCGCCGACTGGAACGGAAACCTCACCATTTGCCTCTACGCAAGCTGTGAATGGGTTTGCAGCGTGATCGCCGTTCAGGACAAGCCGCACTGGCAAAGTCTTTGGCCGGCCTTTCAAAGACAAAGAGTTGTTCCTAAGATGTAAAGGTGTGGACCAAAGGTGGTTAAATAACGGAAATAGGGGAGGGGTCTCTCATAGAACTACCCCCTTCAGAATAGGAAATCGGCTAGAGATGCCATTCATCATAAATCAGTATTTATTCATTTTCTATAGAAACGAAAGACTTTCAATATGACACTTGAAAAACTCTTAAATAAATTAACCAATAAAAAAATTAAAATTCAGCTTACAGGAACAGTTTTTGTATGGAAACATCTAGTCTGCTGCACAATATACCTCCTCCCCTCCCACATACACACACACAGAAAAATGCTGTTTGTGACACTAATTGATATCGGTGCAAAAATGTATTATTGTTGCAGACCAAATCAATTAACTACATTTATTTATTGAACATCAAATACAGTTAAAAACTGTGTGACCTGCTGTGGGGAGAAGTGTATTGTGTGCAGGTTTTTTGAAATTCTGGGGATACCTACTAAAATGTGCATTTTTGGCAAGACTTGATAAGAAAGTTCCTCCACGGTAATTAAAACTATTTCCAAAGGCAAATCAGCTATTCATTTTGACTGTCCCTTTACGTGAAGAAATCGAGGACGCCCTGCCCTTATAATATCAGATATCAGAAACACTGTTCAAAATATCAATAATCATGAGGGAGTAAATCATGAAATCCGAGGGAGTATGTGCTGTTGTAGCACCACTAGTTTCCATACAAGATACTGGACTATGGGAAAAATCAAAATGAGTATGTAATTGGTCTGATGAAATATTAACTTTTTAAATATTTCAAGCGTACCGTGCGAGAACTCTCGCATGTTAAAACCCACCCTTTCTCTATCCATTTGTCTATGCTTTCAATTAAGAAGGAAAGTTGTTAATGAAAAATGTTAATTTTTTTAATGTACAAATGTAACTTCTAATGTACTTGGAGAATATCAAACAAAAATAGCAATACAATTGATGTTGGAAACTAATTTTCAATAAAAGTTTATTCAGCATTATAGAGAGATGTTCTCGGAACAATTCATTAAAAACAACTTTGAACAAATTATTCACTCCTCCTTGAGAGTTAACTTTTTGCTTTCCTTGATAGTCACAAACATAATAGAAAAGGTTTTTTACTCTTCAGAAAGCAAAGCAAAGTTAAGTAGTGCGTAATACCGATCGAGCAAGTACAACCTTACTCTTTGCAATATTACTTGAATTTCTTTGATTTGTATGAGGAACAGAGGGGGTTTTAGCGTTCAGGGTGCCAACTTGCTAGGGTGCAAAAATAGAAAAATTATTTGTGTGAGACCAAAACATACATGGAATAAAGAAATGATCCAATTTTAAAAAGAAAAAATTACAAGAGAAATAATGAAAATATACAGTGTGTCCGGGAGGAAACGTTGAAATTTCGAAAATAAGCTCTTGAGACAATTCTAAGCATATTTGTCTAATAAATTACTTGGATATTCTGAGTGGTTGAGCCGCAATAAGCACTCAAAAATTGGTTTGAAAAATTGATTTCTAGGCACAAATTTGCATTATAGAAGCATAGAAACACTCCAGAAACATAGAAGTTGTTTATTATTTACAAAAAAATGAATATATTTGTTCAGAAAGAAGAATTAAGCAAGAAATAAAAAAGCAACCAATTTACACAATTCGACTGCTCTCTTATTTCTCACTTAATTTTTCTGTCTGAGCTAATATATTCATTTCTTTTGTAAATAATAAAGAACTTACATATTTCTGGAGTGTTTCTATGCTTCCGATAATACACATTTTTGCCTGGAATTCATTTTTTCAAACCACATTTTGAGTGCTCATTTCGGCCCAACCATTCCGAATATCCACGTAGTTTATTAGACAAAATATGCTTAGAATTGTCTTACGAGCTTATTTTCGAAGTTTGGACGTTTCCTCCCCGGACACCCGGTATAGATAAGTGGAAAAAGAACAACACAATAGTTCCTTACACAGATGTCGACTTTATAAATTTTTTAACATAATGAGTGGTTGATGTATTTGAAAAAGCGCTGGATGCAGGAAAATGTATTTTATACACAATAACCTGTGAATCAATAAATAAACTGAATCGTGGTCATTTGAACCAGCCCGTGCGTCCTGTGCCCAGGAAGTTGCCTAGGTTGCAAGCGACGCTCTCTCGTTACTTCGGCCATAGACTAAGGATGTCTTTACTCTATGCTTCGGCACATTGTGTCACATATCACACTTCTGAGAAAAAATGATTTCTTAGAATGGTAAACCTCTTTTATACAGTTCCTTTATTTGTACTGATTCTACTTGTATTTATTTCCTCTTGTTGATAATTATTATTCGAATAATGGAATTATTTTGAAATATTTGCAGCATTTTTCATTAATATACATTTATTCATTTTAATTAATTGTGAGAATTCAGCTAAGGTGCAAATACTGGAGGCAGGCCCTTTAAGTTACTACCAATAGATATAAACAATGTTCGGAGTCGGCGCCGTGCCCGAGATTGCTAAGGAAGTAGTGCCGTAGTGATCTCGTACCGAGGAGTCGCGAGTTCGAGTCCCACCTTGGGCATGGCTGTATGTGTTAGTCAACTCACCCCCTATCATCACCATATCGTTTCATCCTCATACCATAACGTGAAATCCAATAATGGTCGCTAATGACCTAGTCGTTGATGCGACCTGAAATAATAAGAAGTTTGGAGATCACCACTTCGAAAAATGTGTGCCTTTGGTACGACTGTCTTTAGAGTGACCATATTCTTTCCGTCATTTCCTGATATATTCATAGAGGGTTGACCTCTATGAATTTAAGTTTACCTTTTTACCTTTCAGTAATTGTTTTTTTAGCCTCGCTGTTGACCCCGGGTAAAAGATATATACGTTTTGAAAAGAAATTGAATTAACAAATCCACGGTATTATATATGAAACTGGGTTTCCTGATCATCGAAAAAATAAGATTGAATTTTTGTGACAAAATATTGAATTTTACATAAAAAGTACTTTTGGCAGCACGTAAAATTTTCCCGACCGCCGGCTTCGGATCAATATTGACAGTAATGCTAGATGTAAACCGGCCGGGAGACAAAGAAAATCCACAATTACCAGTCTTCCACAACAAATCGATTTGTATGAAATTCCGCATGTACAATTGAAGTAAATGCTTACGAACAAAACAATTATGTCAATTACAACAAGAGGTGCACAAATTTCTCTCATTATTGAAAATAGTCACATAATAATGAAATATATAATTATTTTTAGTATAACAACTAATTTTTAACTTGAAAAAGGCCAAATCAACCAATTTCAATGAAGTGACTGTGGTGATGTTTGTATTAACAGAAGAAATTATCACATTTTATACAAGCATATTTTGGGCGACAATTTTTTTTCCTTGTAGCAGACTGACACATTTTTCTTTTTGTACTGTGTGGTTCCATAGGATCGTATTTTCATTTTTTGTTTTCTGGATTTAGTTCGCATTTGTTGAATTTCTCCTGGAAGACTATTAATTGTGGATCTTTGAATTTCTTTGAGTAACAAACCATGGAGTTATCGGCATTTTGGAGATCACCATATTCACTCATATTGAGAACTATATACGTCGTGCAGAGAGAATATTCCGTTCACACACGAACACAAGAATCAAGCCCGAAAGATTTGGCGTGAGAGGAATGCAACGCAACGGCACCGAGAAATTCTGCGAACAGTGACGCCTTTTGGCGCGTGGGGCTGGCAATCCCACGCGTCGCGCGCGGTCAGAAAGACGAGCTACGTGACCTATCGTCATCCGGCTTATCTTGGGGTAACCTCACCAGCGGATGCAGAATCGTTCAACATTGGATGTCACCAGAACTCATAATCTTACACCTAGAGCTCAGCGAGATATTGAGTTCTTAAAATGCAATGGGTCTACTAGACTCATGCGCGCCTAACGTAGGGTTAATAAAAGAAATGCATTTGTTAGTTCTACATTTTAAAAAATTGAAGAAAATGAAAGAAAAAATTGGAGCCATTTCTGAGAAGATAATTGCTTGAAATTCAAAATTGCCTATGTTTCACGCAAAATTACACAAATAATACTCATGTTTTCGAAAGATTGAACGTTACCTCATTTGAAGATATGTTTCCGATGAACACGTTTCAATAAGAAAATAAATTTTCTTCTTAATTATAGTTTTAGGAAGACGCCTAAAAATATTGATTTTGCAATTTTCGAAAATTTGGGATTTTTAAAGAAAATTAAGATCTTCTTCATTAGACCTTGACCAAAACATTTGACGGCATATTTTAGAAATTAAAAAAATAATTCCAGGGGCTTTAGGTAAAATACCCTCAAAATTGAAATATAT
This sequence comes from Acheta domesticus, assembly GCA_031308135.1. Lineage (NCBI taxonomy): Eukaryota > Metazoa > Arthropoda > Insecta > Orthoptera > Gryllidae > Acheta > Acheta domesticus. Next base: position 78,794,922 of record JAHLJT010008756.1, read on the forward strand.
AATATAATACATTACAATAAAAATATCCATATTTTATTGTGGATATGTGTTGTGAGTTGGAGTTTCATTCGTATTTATGAACGGTGATTTTGCTCCCTGCATTATAACATTCAACTTCAATTATTTGATCAAAAAATATTTATTATTAATATTATTATTTTAAATTTTATATATCTAATATTGTACTACCTTTTTGTTATTTTATGTGTAATTTTTATGTATTACAGTTTATACCGGATGATGGGGCCACAATGTGCCTGCTAATCTGGTAATACAATAATTTAAATGTCAAAAATATTGAGGTGTAACAAAGGAAAAATAACAATTAACATATAAGTTTCAAATGCAAGGGGCCACGACAACAGCCAGATCGATTGGGGACATCAACGTTGATGAAAATCTTGCTTACGGTTTATCGTTGTTCACAGACAGACGGACGGACGTGACGACAGTTTTGCCGTCAATCGATTTTACTGTCTCAAGGACCCATACATGAATTCTGATTACACAACATGTTAGAGAAATTAATTTACTATTTATAGGGACAAGATTTATCCACTTTTTCATTACCAGGCCCGACAACAAGAGTTTCTGCCGAAAATTCCCCGTTTTTCTCCCCCGCACACAGAGCTGGATTCGTTGTTGGAAATTTATGAAAACTTATTCCTGGATGTTTTCGATAACTGTTGTCACAATCGGCATACGAGCATTTTCTTCCACAAGACAATGTGAACTTACTTCTCTGGTCGAAAATTAATATAGCGTATACTCCGTTCGACTTAAACTCCTTGGAGAAACCTCGCTTGTATGTCGTCCGTAAGCATTCGCAAACTGTACTGCGGTAGTTGTTCACTCCGGGAGTGCTTGTCGCCCTACTTTGATTTTTTTTGTGGTTGTTAATTACTTTAATTGAATGGGGATTTTTGTGGTTTAAAAGAAGTTTTTTGTAAGAATTGAATTATTTGGAATCTAGTTTCTGTTTATAGTTGTAATTTTAAAGAGGGATTTTTGGACTTTGCATATCTGCAAAGGTGCACGTAAATTTGCATTGAGCCTCCAGTGGTCGCGGTGTTGTACGGAGAACACTCAATGAGATTGTTGCTCTTGGCCAACCTTTCGAGAAGATATCTTTCGTGAGATCATTCTATTCTTGTCTTATCTCTTCCACTGAAATCTGGAAACCTGGTCGCTTCCTTGTTGCCAACAATGTACGTTTTTGCCAGATGATAAGTAAATGTTATAAGGAGTACAAAGCTTTTGTGCCAAGTATAAAGCTCGAGAAGTTGTATTCTATATCGTGCCGCGACATCAGGAGTGTTTTTGGAGATTACGTATTGTGTTCGAATTTATTTGATTTTTTACTAATTTTCATGATGTAAAACATGTAATCATGAAAAATAGTAAAAATCAAATAAATTGTATGTATGTATATATACATACATATAATTATATATAATTATATACATATAATTATATATATAATTATATACATATAATTATATTATATATAATAAATGATTGAATAGATAAAATATAATATGATAACGAATAAAATTACTATGGGTTATTATTATAAACTTTTCTTCAAGCATTTTGTTATACGTGTCATATTCACTATTCCACAATATTGCTGCATGCAAAGGCAAAATGTATAACTTAAAGCGCATCTTTGCATATATATATATATATATATATATATATATTAAAAAAATTCAATTTTACGACACATGTAAATTAGAATTTTTTATCTATTTTTCCCAATATCTCCACAATCCAAATTATTCCCCAAAAAAGTTTGACCTTAAAAGAAAAAATCGTGCAACGAAGGGTTAATATATTTTTCAATTATTGATGTCCCTGTTGGTGAGAAGTAAAACGGAAATTATGTTAATTTAATATAGATTACGATAATTCATATTCAGTCCCTATTTAATAAATTAATTTAACATAGATTACGATAATTTATATTCAGTCCCTGATTAATAAATGCTTGAGCAACGCAGGACACTTCACCACTATATGATAAATACTATTGTTTTTAAAAAGCGTTGCAATGAATGGATAAGAGAAGTGCTCGCATGATTATAATAATTATGGTCACAGGATCACGTCATTGTTGGGATGCAGTTAATTGGTAGAGTGTAGGCGGAAGGTCCCGCGTGCTCACGCTTAGGGCAACAGCCCACCATGTGCTCCCTAAATATAAATGCCGTAGAAAGATCTTGTGGCAGTAATAGTTTCAATAATTTGAAAATACCGCCAGTGAATGGTGGAGGGGTGAAATCGGTAGTGGGGGCAGAGTCGCGACCTGTGCGCACTCTACTCGGTTACCACATTTTACGGAACTAAGATGCGACGGTGGTGCCATCTCTGAATGAGTCACCTTAAAAGCGTAACCTCAGTGCTGCTGGCAGTGAGCTGTCTATACATCCTTAGTCTATGACGATACTTCCTTCGACCACGCACTCGAGGTAAAAATGAAATAAATAAATAGCAACTACAGTCAGATGCAGCAGAAAAACATCCGTGTAGGTACATGCAAAAGATTCGAATAATGCATCATTATGTACAATCTCTTACAAATAAAATTGAATTTATCGAGGCAGCATTACAATGTGATCTAAGACAAATAGATGTTTTTTGCTTTACAGAACATTGGTTGTCTCAAAATGATATAAACACACTCCAAATTCCTAGCTTTTACCTTGCAGGATCGTATTGCTGAGCGAAGGAATCAAATAAGGGCCCTGCTTACGGAGGTTCGTGTATTTACATAAGAAATTATATTGATTCTACCTTCTTGTCAGAATTCAATTTATATGCAGTTGAAACAGTTTTTGAAACAACAGTAGTACATCTTACTACGCTCAAAATTATCTTACTTTGCATTTACAGACCTCCAACAAAGCGAGCTTCAGATTATTTCACTTTCTTGGAAAATCTAGAGATAATTCTGAACAAAATTAGTAAATTCTCTTTTAAATCCATTGTTGTATGTGGAGATTTCAATATTGATTTTCTGAGCGAATCCCACGAAAAAGAGAAGTTTCTCAATTTACTTCATTCTTTTAATTTAGACATTACAGTGAATGTACCTACACGGAATACGCTTAAATCACAAAGAGCATTAGATCAAATTATAATTAACAAAACCACAACTACATATGAAATAATAACGAATAATCTAGGATACAGTGACCACGATGCACAAATTCTTACAATTACTAAGAACATAAACACTGACACAATAAATAATACACGCATATGCAGAGCATTCACTAAAGTTAATATAAAATTATTTACGGACTACTTGATGAAGGAATCATGGGACGAAGTTTATAACGCTGTTGACACAAATGAAAAATATAATTTATTTTTCTCCAAGATTTCAATTCATTTTAACGTGTGCTTTCCTCTTAAAAAGAGAAAATTAAACATTTCAAGCAAAAGTAATACTTGGATCACACAAGGAATTAGAACATCATGTAAAATCAAACGTACGCTTTACTTTATTTCTAAACATCATAACGTATCACCCGGTTTCCATATATACTTCCGAGAATATAAAAGAATTTTAAGAAAAGTAATAGTTCAGGCAAAAATAATGAAAAATAGTCAGGACATTTTGAGCGCTAGTAACAAAACTAAAGCAATGTGGGATATCGTAAAAAATACAACCACATCATCTCGATACCTTGTAGGGAATGTTATTGTAAAGGATAATGAAAGAGAAACGAGTAATCCGGAAAAAGTTGCCAATCTCTTCAACAAACACTTTTCCAGAATTGCGTCTGATCTCACGAAGGGACTAAAATCACAAAATTCAACATTTTACACTTCCCAAAAAATTTCAGATACGATGTTTATTCCCGAAACTTCGGAAACGAAATCCTCAGAATAGTCAGTAAACTAAAAAATAAATATTCATCTGGTTTAGATGAATTTCCGGATTGTTTATTAAAAACTTGTGCACCTGCCTTTATACATCCGTTAACTCACATTTTCAATGCTTCTTTATGTACAGGAATATTTCCAGATATTTTCAAAACAGCAAAAATTAAGCCACTTTTAAAAAAGGGAACAAAAATGATATTCAAAATTACCGGCCAATTTCTCTTTTGTCAGTTTTCTCAAAAATATTAGAAAGGCTTTTCTACTTACGAATGGAAACGTTTCTCAGGAAAAACAGAGCGTTTTCAGACTCACAACACGGTTTTAGAAAATCAAAATCTACGGAAACTGCCATTTTTTCTTTTCTCAAAGATGTTGCTTCATTAATAGACCAAAATGAAGTACCCATTGGAATATTCTTAGATCTCTCGAAAGCTTTTGACGTTATTGACCATAAGATCTTGCTCTCAAAATTACCTTCGTATGGAATTCGTGGTATTGCCCTAGATTGAATAACTTCTTACCTTAAACATCGGACTCAAAGAGTAGAAATACCATACTGGCAGGAAAGGACATTACATACTTATATTTCCAATTCTTTGCCAATTGTGCATGGGGTCCCGCAAGGTTCGATCTTAGGTCCTATTCTCTTTCTGTTATATGTAAACGATATGCCCTCGTCTATTAAAAATGGAAGAACGGTTCTATTTGCTGATGACACGAATGTTCTTTGCAAAAAGAAGCAGTAAATAGTACAATTTCAGAAGTTTCAAATTGTTTTAACAATAACAAATTAATTGTTAACGAAAGAAAACTGTTTCAATGCATTTTTGCATCTCAAATCGGAAATCGCATGTTCCATTGAAAATGAACAATATGCAATTAGCTGATGTTTAGGCAACAAAATTTTTAGGTCTTTCAATTCAATCAAACCTCAAATGGAATGTACATATAAGAGAATTAAACACTAAATTAAGTTCATTATGCTATGCATTCAGAATTCTTTCAAATTCTGTCAGCCTTCATGCAGCTCGTTGCGTTTATTTTGCAAATGTGCATTCCCGCCTGAGATATGGCATAATATTCTGGGGAAGCTCATCCTATAGTATTCAGACCTTCAGATTGCAAAAGAAAATTATTCGAATAATGAAAAAATGCCTTCCACGTGATTCCTGGAAGCCTCTTTTCATTGAGCTGGGAATCCTACCATTGCCTTGTCTATTTATTTACGAATCTGTAGTATTTGTCAAAAAGGACCTACTTAACGGAGGGAACATATTTTCATGCAATATTGATATTTATAATTACAACACACGCCGTAGAAATCACGTGCATCAAGTGTCAGTATCAACAGTTCAGTACAAGAAATCAACATACAATACATGTACGTTACTTTACAACGCATTGCCAGATGACATAAAACAATTAAAGTCGGTACACAAATTTAAGTTAAAAGTAAAATCTTTTCTGCTGCAAAACTGTTTCTATACAATTAGAGACTATACTGATCGTGAAAAAGAAAAATAGTGTTTAATGTAACAAAACAAAGATATATAATGAATTAGTTTATGTTTGCATTGTATACATTTAAAAAAATATTTAATACGCCTGTAACAAGTAATGTACTTCAGCTTCCGGGTCAATGACCCCCATCTCGATCAGATTTTGTCCAGTTTCCCTGATCCATTGAGCAAATGCTGAGATGGCCCCTTGTTTTGCTTCTGGACGTAAATGTAGCTTCACTGTGCGCACGTTTTGTTGAGCACTCCTTTTGCTTGTAGTTCATTTACAGTTGAAATTGATTTTCTATAACTCGGAAAAAAACATTTTTCAAATATCTTTATTTTTCTAAAATAATTATTTTCTAAATTCATTTTTCGTTTTTTTTTCCGTTTTTTTTTTTCGTTTTTTTAAATTTTATTCAGGCCCTCAAGAAAATGTGCGCAGATAAATTTCTTTCCCCACACGTCATATACAGTTTTTACTGTTTTTTTGACAAATAAATAAATATAGTTACGAATTTCCAGTTTTTAAACAGTCTATTGGTTTAGTGGTGAAATGTCGTTGGCATTTAAAATTAAATGATCACAGGTGTTGTCATTGCCAACAATGTTATTTATTTCTTTCACAAGAGCAGCTTTCGATGGCTTAGCAGTCATTATCAGTTTTTCAGAAAAGCAAACTGATCAGAACTGATCAAAACTGATTCAGATCAGAAAACTGATGGTGATGGCTAAGCCATCGAAAGCTGCTCTTGTGAAAGAAAGAAAGAAATAACGTTGTTGGCAATGAGAACACCTGTGATCATTTAATTTTAAACAGTCGTTGCGACAATTACTAATTGCTCGGTTTTCCCAGCTAAATTCCAAAGCGTTAACATTACCTATGCTAATCCTTACTGACCCCTCACCTCGTGGTATGCATTCCCACAGCGCATGATCCCGTAGAGGCAAGCAGAGGCCTGGAACGCCCTAGCAGCGAGCCGCTCGTGTTCGTTTGCAGAGGGCGTGCCTCTTGCTGCTCGACCTCTAATTGGATCGAGGGCTGGCCTCGCGGAGACGGGCATTAGCCCTCCCAAAGAGATTCCCGGGGCCTAATTTGCTTAAAATCAAAACCCAGAGCTCCCTTTCTCCATTAAGGATCTTACTCTGTGGCACGACACCTCCGAAAAAACGAAATTATGTCGAGTGAATTAATCTAAATAAAAATAAATCGATCGCGTTGAGCAAAGAACGCCATCAAAATAATTACCAATATAAAATTTATGGACAGAAATGAAAGGCATTTGGAATCAGAAGGATATTGACAGGGAGTTAAAGTGAACATGACACGAATGCGTTTCGAGAGAAATAAAATTAGGGAGTCAAACAAACAATAATTTCCAAACATCTGCCACGAAAAGGGTAGATTATCGCTGAACGGGAAGACACTTAAAGGAATTAACTCCGCCGCAACGAAGCTGCCCCACACATTTTTTAATTTTATTTTAAGCTACTCTTTAAAACTGGATGCTGCGAAATATTAAGCGCCATAAATAACTAATATTCATAAATATTAGCTTAATATAATTTAGTGCAAATAGAGCAGGGTTTAACACAGTCTCTTCTGTAGAGATGCAGAGGGAGTGAGAGAGGAGAGGAGCTGGAAAATAAATTGCAATAAAATTGCGAGAACGAGGTAGGTAAGAGCGAGGAAATACGGCTGTAATTACAGTGGGGAGAGGCTCAAGCGACATGAGACTGCACGTGCGCAAAAGAGCTGGAAGCGGGAGTGGGGGGAGGACGTTGGGACCCTGCAGGTAGCAACATCGCCCTATTTGGTAGAGAGAATGAGAATGAAGGTGCAGAAGGGAAAGAAAATATACGGTAAAGGAGATTGTGAATAAAATGAGAAACATATAAGGGATTGAGAGCGTGTAATCACATTGTCACGAAGAATAATATCACGTCAAAGTGTAAAAGGTGATACAATGATATAGTTAATTTTAGAAGAAATATATATATTTAAAAAGTTGCGAGGAGAGAAGATTATGTGATAAGTTCTCGTAAAGAGACAGCGGAGAAGAGATCCATAATGATCATCGGAGATGCAATGAATAATCTAAGTGAAGGGTCTTATAACAGCGAGGTTTTATAAAATTTATACAAACGCGCGAAGATTATACACTAAAAGTATTGGTGCTTCTGAACGCAACAAATAAGGTAAACAAATCTGCTCCATCACACGTGCACAGATTCTCCTTCTTTAGTTTCATATGTAGCTTTATTACCATCACTCATTACATTAAATGCCGTACGCTCATGGGGCAAACAATTTATAAATCTAAGAGTAGGAATTAATGTTTTTTAATAATAAATGTTCTCTAACATATCTTCTTAATATATATTTTTCTCTCTTTCTGCTTATTTCCAAAATTGTCTGCAAACTTTTGCTATGCTCTTCATTGTAATCACGTGGTCCTCCTAAGTCGAAAAATGAGCCTTTTTTGAACAAGAAACATTTTCTGCATATACAACATAGAAATAGTATTCATATAGGAATAATCACTAAAAATAATATAGCACATGCGGTTACTTAAGCATCAGAAACCATGGTAAAGTAGGAAGAAAGGTTGTGCTATGACAGAAAAAGTGGGGTTAAAAGTAAAATGATTGGGTTGTAAGGGCAGGGCTGCCACTGAGGATGAAGACCATAGTCGAACAAGCACATTTGGAAGAGGATACTGAACAAAAACACAATTTGAAAGATAATAACGCTCAGGGCCAATATACGAATATGGTCGAAAGCAAAGAGAGGGCTAAAGGTCCGGGTAGAAAAGAGAGTAACGAGAAAATGCAATGGCCAAGCTTGCTTTCTTTGCGAAAGGATGGAAATTAAAGTATAAAAGAAAACAAAATGATAAGATTAGGTGAAAGCTTTGCAAAATGGCTTGAGTGTAGCAAAGAAGTCATTGTGCAGTTAATATTTCTCAGATAAATTAATTTTAATGGCTGAACTTAATATTGTAGAAATTGAAGTAAATAGAGATAATTCATTTTGTGTACACAGTGTTTGAAGAAAGGAAGGACTATTTTTTTCAAAAGCCATAAGATTAAAGAAATAACCTTTGTTAGAAGTGACAAGAATTTTTGCAAAATACATTTCCAGAAAAAAATAATATGTACTATTCGCCTGTCAGCAGGGAAAGTGACTAGGGAAGAATGCGAAAGGTAAAATTCGAAATCTTTTATTATTCTGTAAATGTTTATTAAGCGGAAATTAATTAGAAATAGATCAGAATTTTTTGTAATATATTTTCACTAGTCACATTCAGAATCATTGACTGAAAAAAACGCTAGCAATTTTGCCACCCCTGATATTGCACTTATTAATTTATAGATTTAAAATTAATGGGTGAATTTAAAACTGCAGCATTTGAAGGAACACTGATCAACAGCAGGCGAAGCCCAGAGCAGTTCTATAACCTTCTATAAACTACAGACCGCGCGCAGTCTTTCTTCCTCTTTCTCATCCCATCTTCACTCCTTACACTTACACGCACTACACTACCACACATTTCGGGAGATCAGTCGAGAAGGGAGCTTAAAGCCTGTGCCTTGCAGGGGGGGGGAGATCAGAAGATGGGGAAGTCCCTGCAAGCCGGCTTGCAGCCGGCGCCGTATTTCGCTATGCACATTATGCAGTACACTTACGAAACTAATCACTAGGGTGAGTATTTCTACGATTTTGCATATTTTTGTCCGTTGGTTTAGGGCATAGCTAAGTGAAATTTCTCGACGTTTGGTTAGAATATGATGCTATATCGATTAATATGTTAATGTATATTTGGCTGATTTTTCCTGTTGGTGCATATTGGTGTAATTATAGGCGCATATTTTGCACATTTCTTAAAAAAAGAAACTAATCTATAAAACTTTTAATCTTTTCAAAGAAGCTCATGTAATTGTGAGCGTTCATTGATTCGAAAGAGCCAGTCACATTTTGGTTTTTGTGTTTTCTGTAGATGATAAAGTACTTATGAAAATGTGAGATATTTCTTGAGAACATAATTTTTAAACCAGTCAGAAAAAATTCTATAAGACATACAATGTACTGCACTAAGGTGAATATTTACTTCAATTTTTGTCTCGCGATGAAATATAGATTATATTACGTTTGCACAAAAAAATATATCTTTTCATTCCAAGCAAATTTTAATTTTATTCCAAGAATTTTATCAAGACAGATTTGCGGAAGAAATGAAATATTGTTAATTTTAAGTGCATATTAAAGGGTATATTTCAGAAATTTTAGGCCATAAATGCATATTTTTAAAAGCATATTCGATTTTTTAGGGCATAAAAATCCGCTCCCTACCGACCATAGAAGTTAACTCGTCCGGATTCCGGACGAAATAACCAATCGATCAATTGAAGGAAATATTTGCGCCTAGTGCTTAGAGAACGGACTTCAGCACGACTTCGACCGTCGTCCGCGTGGGGAGGTTGTTTCTCTGCAGTGGAGGTGGCAGAAGACGCGCGAACGCAGGGCAAAGAGGCGACGGCGCGCGACGCGTGCAGGCGACGCGTGCGGCGACGTGGGTTAACGTACGGGGGCGACGTGCCTCCGGGCGGTGACCCGCAATTTACAGCCGCTCTGGGCGCAAGGGCGGAGGCGACGGGAAAGACAGGGGCGATGGCGGCGGTGACGGCGGTGGCGGCGACGGCGGTGGCGGGAACAGAGGCGGGGGCGGTGGGGAGGACAGGAGGCAGTAACATGGGTGGGGACGAGGCCGGAATCGGGAGAAGTGGCTCAGTACATTAACTGATGTTACTGCAGTGTCTCAGACCGGGAGGTCCTAGGTTTGAGTCCCGATGGTGTCAGGACTTTCTGTAGCTCGTCAGCTACGTCGAGTTCAGTCGCTGTCTGGAGGACAATTCCAGAGGCCGGCATCACTGATCGGTCGTTTTCCGTGGTTTCTCCGGTCAACACCAGGCGAATGCCGGAGCACTACCCTAACAGACGGGCCACAGACCGCGGACGATCTTTCCCTCCTCTTCCTTGTCCTATCCTCACCCCTTATACAGACACTTACCCTAACACACATGACGGGAGACCGATCGAGGGCTGAGAGCTTGTCCCGGCTGGGGCGGTGTTGGTAGTGGTTGTGGTTGTTGTGGTGGTGGTGGGAGTGGAGATTGTGGCAACGATACTACCCTTCTCCTTATATTTTTCGTACAACTTTTTTCTCCTTAAATCGTAGTCTGGTAACAGCTTTTCTTTTCCCAGTGGTATAGGTATATAAAAAGTTGTCTATGAAATATTTGAGTACTTTGGTATCGTGTGGTTCTTGTTTTGAAAACATTTAGCACATATTACGCTACAAACAAATAATTTAAGTAATTTCAATTGCACTAAATGAAATAAAATATAAAATAAATGTTGTATCTACGATTATTTTAAATAATTTTGTAGTTATGAATTTCGATTAATGTGGATAGTTTCAGATTAAACGCTAAATTCAAGTTTAACAGTGTTTGAGAATTTTAAAGACTAAGTGTGAGTACTCTTTAGCGTAAATTAATTGTTGTGCATTACTAGACACCTTGTCAATAGATAACCGTACTTCTATTTACGAAATATAAGTACAGAATGGGCACAATAAAATCACGTTTATTCAATTAATAAATGTTACCTATTAATTAGATGAATTTTAACTTTTTTCGTTATCTTTTCCATTTCATGAAAATAAAACCTAAATGTCATGTACACTTTCCAGACTGTACTTATGTCATATTATGACAGCAACTACAAAAAGGTGTAGTTTTACACACAGATTTATCGCGTTTAAATGCTCAGCTTCTTAACACAACATTTAATCTTCTTAAAACCATTATTAACACCTTACATTAAGCTATGGCCTTCCATAATTTCTTGTTATCAGCATTTATTTCATCGCCTTATAAAACTTCACTCTCCATCATGTGGCTTCATTTCACTTCTCCTCCCTCTCGACCTCTTGACGCAACCAATTAAATTTCCGAAAGATACTCTCCCTTCTACGCACCTTTCCGGCACCTTCTCTCGAAGCCATCCAGCGAACACGAAACATCTTGAATATACCGCCCCCGCAGTAATTTCCCAGGGGATAATGACCGGAACTGTTATCTGTTTCGCGGCAAGAGGGCGTTTCTCCACGCGGCGACGAAGCATTTCAAGTCGCAAGGAATTACGGACTTAGAGTCTCATAAAAAGCAGCCCTCGAAAGCAATGCTGTCGAGAAAAGCACCGCGTTGTAGGTAGTTCAGAGAGCGTAGAGCGTTCAGAGGCAGATTTGGCAGCATGAGGGAGAAGAACCGTAAAAGGTAGTGCATTTGGTGAGAGACAATTTTGGATTCAAAGGGTAGGAATGTAAAATACTGTGTTAGTTGAGAGGTTTAGGATGTGGTAGCTTATGGATGCGGAAAGTGAAGAGCTATGCTATGAAGAGCGAAAGTGAGAATGAGAGAGAAAGAGGAGAATAATTGGAGGAGCATTGGAGAGAAAGATAAGTGGAAGTGCAATGTTAGAGTGTTCTCTGAAAGAGAGTCAAGAGAAGCATACAAGTAAATGCGTTTCAAATTGGGGAGAGGTGTAGAGAGGAACATAGGCAGCGATTTTAGAGAAATTTGAGAAATTACTGGGCAGAAATGTGAAGAGAAATGCATATGGAGTGGGATACAAGATCGAATAAAACAGACCTATGAAGACCATTATTTTGGGAGAGAAAAAGTTTGTGAGTGAAAGGGAACTAATGAAAGGTAGTGCGTTTTGGGAAGATATTTCAAAGTATTTCGAAAAGTCACATAGAATTTCATAGGAACACGATACACAAGAACAATAACCTTCAGATCAAAATAATATGTCAGGAAATGAGATCGTTGTTCAGGTACACGGGACTAAATATTGCGGGTTTCAGATTGGTTTGAGGCGTTTTCACCACTTTGTTTAAGCGATTGTAGCGGGCTTGTGCTATCTGAACTTTCATTCCAATTACAATCGTTCGTGGTACTATATATCATCATTTAAGTAATACTTGTCGCTGAGCATAAAAGCAACGACTTGTGGATCAAGCGTATCAATGGTCGGTAGGGTTTGTAGGGAAGTGTTCATCCGTATTACCGTTCCTTGAATAATAAATTTGCAAACACCTACGTACAGTATTACCTTGGAACTGATTAAATTTGAAGAACGTCAAGTGAAGTCAAGTTTGGAGAAAACCAGAACTGTGAGTATGTTAGAGAATGAAAGAACATCCGTATTAGACTTCGCACATTTACGTCCTTAAGCAAGGAAATACTGATTTTCAAATGAATGTAAGTAACAACTTATTTTTAATAAAATTAAATAACACCTTATTTACATAAACATTCAAAACTGGTACTTTTTAATGTTTATATAGATTCGAATACAAACGATTAATAATTAATTTCAGAAGTAGAAGAGAAAGCAAATCAGACTGAGTTTGTGGAGTTTTAAACTCTTCGAAAACTAGGGAAAAACAACATGGAAGTGTTAAGAAAATTCTGGTAAAAAGCAAATGAAAAGCTTTGAAGATTTTCTGACATAAATGTCGGAAATAATTGAGAATTAATTTGTATTGGAATTAGAGAATAACGTTGAAGAATAGCTTACAGTAAATATTTTATGTGCGTGTTTGTGCTTATTACAAAAACGTGTAAAAACGTAGCTGTACTAAATTCTAACTATTCGCATTATCCACACCTGTAAGTATTTTTTCGGAGATTACTATCTTGAAATTGCAATATTACCAGTTCATATCTCGCATAGAGAGTGAATTATATACATTATCAAGTATCACAAATCATTGATAAGTCTAGTGCCAGATACTGTAAGAATTTATTTGAATAAAGCTCTGCATCAAATTTAGAAATTCTCAACATATGAAAATAGTTTTAAAATTGTTTAATGCGTTGGCGCCACAACATTCAAATAGTACTACAATATTCGAACCCAACCCGATTCCTGCTGAAGAGAGCATAACAAAGAAGGACCCAAATTATACTTGATAAAATAGTGAATAAAAAATCAAAATTATTGGTATACGATTGCTGGACAAGGGAGTCGCATTCGTGTAGTATAGTAAAATGTGTAGAAATCAGAAGATGTCTAATCTATCAGATAAATTTATTTCAGATTCTTGAATAAGTAAAAAGATCGAGAATTTCGTTTCATTGAAAGCTAGATACATACGAGTTTCAGGACCCCATATTTAGTGTGTAGTAAAGGGTCATCCATTATAACGTAATGCTAAAGGGGGAGGGAGAGGATCTGAGGCAGCGTTACGTTGCGTTGGATAGAGATAAAGAAGTGCGTTACAAGGGGGAGGGGGTATTGAAAATACTCGAAATTTGCGTTATGTAGTTTATGGACGACCCCTAAAATGTTCTTTTGTTTCTGAGAAGTTTTTTTTCTTTACGTGATTTTGATTTCTTCTTTACTGTGCAAGATTAGTGACTGTAATTTCTCACGCAGGAAGGGTTTTGTTATGAATATTGCTTTTTGTGAGTTCTCGATTTGGATAATACATATTAATGTGTGTGATGTATTTTGTCTCTCAACGCTAGTCAGTATTACCATATTAGTAATTTCTTGTTTCCTAATCTTCAGGAGTAAACATTTAGATTTTACAATTTTATTTTAAGGGTTTGTCTAAGAATAAAATCCAGAAGCCAGAATTCTGTACTTCTTAAACACATTAAACACGTAGGCAGTGATCAGGTGATGCGACTCTCTTCCCCAAAACCGGGTCAGATCATTAATCTTAAAATTAGAATAGGAGCAGAGAGACAAGGATGGAGAGGTCACAATCCCGACTCGATACCGAGTTCTAATCGATTAAAAACAAATTCCGATCTGATATTGAACCGACCTTCATCCAGAATATGTTCCCTCCGATTACGCTTAAGAAGGTTTGAAGTCAGCGAATAATATAAGGATTGTAATCCGGTAGTGAGATTAGCCGTAGACCCGTCGCAGAGCCTTTCTCACCTGACATCATTTGTGCAACGTCACGCAATCACCATTCACAACGCCGACCCCGAGAAAGGCACTCGATGCGTGAGCGGCGGTGGCGGTGGCGGCGGCGGCGGTGGCAGCGGCGGTGGCGGCGGCGGCGGTGGCGGCAGCGGTGGCGGCGGTGGTGGCGGCGGCGGCGGCGGCGGCGGCGGTGACGGTGGCGGCGGTGGCGGCGGCGGTGGCGGCGGTGGCTGCGGCGGCGTGGGCGGTGGCGGTGACGGCGGCGGCGGCGGCGGGGAGGCAGTGCGCGTTCATTTGCGGCCCGGCGGGGGCAGGGAGGGCTCTCCTATCGATTCTCGGGCCGAGCATTGCATCGACCCGCGCGCGCTCCACTGCCGCGCCGCCGAGGCCACCCTCCTCACCCTCCCGCGCCCCATGCCCTCCCGCCTCTCCATCGCCCGCTCATCCTCTTGCCTCTTGCCCCCACGTCGCGCGCGGAAACCGCCGCCGCCTCCGCCGCCGCCGATTGTGTTTGGTCGCGCAAACGCACACGGCGCGTCCCGAGCAATGGACGATTCGAATGCAGTGGGCGGATGGCACGAACATCTTGCAGGCGTTTTTATGCTTGAGAAATATGAAGTAAGCGAGCCAACAATTTAATTAAATATTTCAACAGTGTGTATTAATATATTAATCCCATGAAATGCTTACGGAGATTATTTTCTTATCTTTAGTGAATTTGCTTACAACCGTAAATAGACTACTGTTTTGCCAAAAGATTAAAGAAGTGTAGAGACTAGAAGAAAATAATAAAAACAATAAACTAACTAAAATTCAGGGAAAGAGCAAAACAGTTGCCTTAAGATTAAGAATTTTCTGGATATAAATATTTTGGAGGAGAAGGAAGAGCCTGAGTATCAAGAATTGTATCAACAAAGAAAAGTATCAATATCACCAGCAATTTATTATTTACCGATAGAAAAATTATTCATGAAAATATTTTATGGGCATAATGTTTAAAATAAAAATACGGGTAATATAAACGATCGTTTTTATTGCAAGAAACTGTTCATAAAATTTATTTGCAGTTTATTTCACGAATTTGCATATGATTTATTTGCAGTTTATTTCACGAATAATTTTGTCATCACGCATTAAGCCAATCCCAGGGAGTGAATTGGGCGGAGGTAGTGGTTAACCCAACATACGGCCACCGTTTCTTCACGCCGATGCCAAATACCCGTGAAGACTTAATAAAGTTGTTGGCGAAAATTAACTTTGATTCCCTTATAAATGTATAATGATTTAATACAAAAAAATAACGCATGCATGTCGTTTATAATGTTGCGACATTTTATTACTATAAATTTGAAAACTAGCTTCTATCGTAGCTCGCTTTTAAAATATGTCTCACTTTTGGCTTTTATCCAGCATCTCTTACCAACAGCTTATGCTTTACATCTCGATGGGACGCATGTTCGACCATTACTAGACGCCAACACACCTGCAGGCTCCTCTGATCGACAGAACTGGGGTCGACAGTACGCGAGGCTCACTGCGATGACACATATGCAAGAGACAAAGGACAAACAACCATGCCCAAGGCAGGACTTGAAACCGCGACCCTCCAGACCGAAGCACTGAGTCGGTACACGGTCTTAGCCACTGCGGTCATCTAGGTCGGCCTCAAAACATGCACCTATGTAATAAAGCTTGACATTATAAACTAATTGCAAAATATAGTGCTATTTATTTTATGGTTCGATTATTCCGTGTTAATTAATGATGATTTATCACAAGGCATATGCTGTCACAAAGATGTTCTCACTAAACTAGGGTTCGAGACTCAACGGTGATGAATTTGCAACAATAACTGCAATACATAGGAGAAATTCCACTACTGACTGGAGGCGAATTCTAGGGGTTAGCTGCTCTGAAAGGCAGCTTTCCGTGATTTCTCTGACCAAAAGTAGTACATAAAAAAACGCGAGAAATACGTTAACAAACGGCTACGGACCGCGCGCGTTCATTCCTTTATCCTTGACCCTTCCTCACATTTACGTTTACTCCAATACACATTTACGTTTACTTACGTTACACTCCCTTGCAATCCGGGATCCAGTGGGGAGCTTCGGGATTGTTCCTGCTCGGAAGATGCTCTGATGGGGGATATACCCGTAAACCCACGTAAAGGTCGCCGCCGGATCTTACGCTCCAGAGGAGGAGGGGGAAGACTGGCAAAGCGGTTGACGCGTTTTCGTCCATTTCTAGGCAGATCGTCTCAGTGGCGGTTTGTTGTTACCTAATACTAAACGAATGATAGGATGGCAAGAGACATAATTATGAACACCAACGACAAATCTCCCGGACCAGGAATCTGAAGTTTATATTTATTTATAAATGTTTTGTCATACGATCACGAAGGACAAGTTCTGGAGGTGGTGGATTTTTGACACTATGTACTACATAACTAGGTGGAATTCAGTCGCTGCAGGTAGAATACTAGGGGTCTGTTACTCTGGTAGGTAGTTTGACGTGGTTTCTCCGATCAGTAGCTGACGAATGACCGAAGCAGTACCTTCAAAAGCAGGCTATACCTTGCGCAATTCCTTCCTTGCCCTTGTCCCCTCTCCTCCTCTAAAACACATTTACACTTACATGCACTACACCACTCGTAGTACATACGGAGGAAGTTGAAAGCTTGTTGCGGCTGGGGCGATACATCACTTGGGAGATACCTGAAGAGAACCCTCCTCCACAAACCGACGTATGAGAGAAGGCCATATTTCTCTATCCACCAAAGAAGAATCATCAAAAACATCCACAGTTTGAAATTCCGGTTATCAAACAACATTTTCCACCGTATGCTCACGTATTTGCCCCACTGCATGACGCGTACTGCACACTAGTGGAGCAGCGTGGCAGTGAGCTTTTTATTTTCCTGTGGACGCAACTCGTTAGGCTGGAGGTCTTCAAACGAGTGCGTTACAGCTTTGACACTTCGCCCTCCAGCCAGGGGATGGGGTGATGAGGCCGATGGATGTAGGTGATACGGCAGGGGGAACGTACTGACTTCCGGGCGGGGAAATCGGTGTATCGACGTAAACCACGCTTGTTCATTAGGGTTTGGGCTTCGTTATTTTGATGAAGATCCATTAGTTAAATGTTTCTGGTTATGGGGAGATAAAAAATATCAGGGTTGGAAACACGTTTTGAGAGGGAAAATACACATGATAAACGAATGAATAGTATTGGTACCTGCATAAAATGTTATCAGTTTCATTGATATTGAATCATATACAATCGCACCTTAAATGCATACAGAATACACTTCTCCCGTGGTACGTCACACACAGTTTTTAACTGTTTTTGACGTTAAATAAATAAATAAATAAATAAATCACAGTCACTAGTTCTGAATCGAAATGAGATATGTAGACATGTATGTATTCATGGTTCATCTCTCATCACCTCATCTGAATCACAATTTTATTATTTTTAATCGTATCTTCCATCATTTACGGTCTTTGGTCAGCCAACCATTCACATAATTGAAGGCAAACGTAATCCATTTATGAGATTATTAGAGTGGCACGTAAAATAATCAAAATTAACACACAATTACGGACTTAAAATCTCTGATATACGTACAAAATACACAAAAAATTTACATTATTAATAAATTATTTCCACTGTAGATACTTTTATTACGTTTATGCCCTCTATATTCTCATACACTACCTTATTGCACAAGGGTATCAAATACTATTGTCTTAAAGTATGTTATCTGAAAACAGTGGCACTATTTTCCTTGTAAATTGAGTAAACTATTGTACGATATTTTCAGGAACGACAGGAGAAAACCCTTTTTCAGCAACGAGCAGCTAAGTAAAGTATATAAGGCAGACTTTTGAGGGACGCTAATATAAAAATATGCGTCAAAATGAACAAGTTACTGATATATATTCTTATTGTCAAGATATGAAATATGCACTGCAAGCATTTTATTCTCTTGTATTTTGATTGTATGGTTCCGACGAATGAAATAGGGAAATAAGAGAAAATATGCTCTCTAGTGAAGGCAAATCCAAAAATGGGACTGTGTAGAGATCTATGCTACCCCTAAAGCGAAAGTTTAATAATTATTATGTCACTCAATAATCCTTTAAGAGTCATAGATTACTATATTAGCTTTTGCAAATTCAAATTGAGAAACATTTATAGATCATCAGTACCTGTTTTTGTTCACTAAAAGTCTTACAAGAAAGTACACGCCAATTATGGAATTCTTTGGAACTGGATGCTGGCGCATCCATTTCTCACAGACTACGTGCCATTAACATTTTTTACTAGTATAGTTCAATGATTGGAAATTTTCCCGACTTATCTACATAATGAAAATCAATGTATAACCATCTCTAGTTATTTTCTCATTTTTATTAACGTCAACATATTAATAATGGAGGTTAAAATTTGATACTGTAGCAGCTGCAATCATAATGGATACTCACGTAGATAACGTCACAGACGTGTTACGAGAACATGAACAGTAAAAAAGGAAATGTGTCAAGATCTGATCAAAATCTGATCTACTGACCAAGGAAAGCAATTGCACATTTCTAGAATCTTAAGAGCATTTTGACAATTTCAAAGGCATGTCGAGTATCCCGACGATATCCCAAAATTTTGGATTATTGACATCTAGGCATGTCTTACAAGAAACGACGTATGGTGAGTCTCACAAGATTATCGACGTATGGCGTATATGCGGACAAACCCGTTTCCGACACGCGGCACACGTGCCGAGTGCCACGTGGGGTCGAATATCCCGACGACATCCCAAAATTTGGATCATTGACATCTGGCAAGTCTTACAAGAAACGACGTATGGTGAGTCTCACAAGATTATCGACGTATGTCGTATATGCGGACAAGCCCGTTTCCGACACGTGGCACACGTGCCGAGTGCCACGTGGGGTCGAATATCCCGACGACATCCCAAAATTTTGGATCATTGACATCTGGCAAGTCTTACAAGAAACGACGTATGGTGAGTCTCACAAGATTATCGACGTATGTCGTATATGCGGACAAGCCCGTTTCCGACACGTGGCACACGTGCCGAGTGCCACGTGGGGTCGCGCGTTCGACGCCCCGTCGCGAGGGTATAAACAGTCCGGGGGCGGTCGCCCTCCGGTGCCGCGTGCGGGACAGGGATAGCAGCAGTCTCCTTCGCGAGACCTCGGCCTTACGTAACTGGGCGCACGCGACCGCGTGACGTCACGACAGCCCCGGGGACGTCCCCGAGAGAGCGCAGAATTCACCGATCCCGCGCCCGTCTCCCTCCACCGGCCCTCCTCACCTTCCGCCACCACCACATACCACGGGAAATTCCGACTCTCCTTCACTTCGCCTCTTCCCCGCCTCTTCCCTGCTTCCTCTCTACTTCCACATCGCCACTTCTTCGCATTCTCCTCGCTTCGTCTCCACCATCTTCTCGCCTCCACCCTGCCTGCTCCCCACCTCCGCCCCGTTCCGCCCCGCCTCCGCCCCGCCTCCGCCCCGCCTCCGCCCCGCCTCCGCCCCGCCTCCGCCCCGCCTCCGCCCCGCCTCCGCCCCGCCTCCGCCCCGCCTCCGCCCCGCCTCCGCCCCGCCTCCGCCCCGCCTCCGCCCCGCCTCCGCCCCGCCTCCGCCCCGCCTCCGCCCCGCCTCCGCCCCGCCTCCGCCCCGCCTCCGCTCCGCCTCCGCCCCGCCTCCGCCCCGCCTCCGCCCCGCCTCCGCTCCCGACCTCACCAACCGCCACCACCTCCTTCGCCACTGACTCCACTTCATTCTCCGCTACCGCCCCCGCGTCCACCTCTCCCTCTACCACCACATGCCGATTCGTCCCTCTTCTCACCCTTTTTCTTCTCGGTTTCCTCTTCTTACCGTTTGTGGACTTTCACCACATTCCGTTCCTCTGTCGAGAAAGCTCACGAGAAACGTCGATAATCCTAAATTTTGGGGTGTCGAGATTCTCGATATGCTATCGAAATTCTGAAAATGCTTTTGAGGTTCTCGAATTGTTCTAGAGAATCTGAAGATCTTTAAATGGTATCTTTGAGTATTTCATGCATTTGCTATCTTATCATTCACTTATTCTTAGTACTCTACTAACGTTCTCTATGCGAATGTTCTCGTCAATAACAATTTCTTCACCATCGAAGTTTAACCTCCATTATCAATTTACTTTTGTTTAAATTACGTTGTGTGAAAATACTCAGAGGTAATTATCATGGACTTTCAGTATGTGTAAAAGTCTGAAGAATGTTCGCACATATAATTGTACAGGGAAAAAAGTCAACGGGTATGAATGTTAAAATGTTAAGAGATTTAAATTGTTATAAAACACTACCAGATAATAAGCTGCATCTCAACGCATCTGCGCTGAAAATTAGTCTTCGTGTAT
The DNA here is from genome assembly GCA_031308135.1 of Acheta domesticus. Taxonomy (NCBI): domain Eukaryota; kingdom Metazoa; phylum Arthropoda; class Insecta; order Orthoptera; family Gryllidae; genus Acheta; species Acheta domesticus. The sequence goes on from JAHLJT010008756.1 coordinate 78,815,758, forward strand.
TACTTAATAGAATATCCAGCATACCTTATAAGACGCTGCAATTTGAATACAAGAAGAAGAAAAGTTCATTACATCGTTTAAGCATGAGGATTATGCGCATGTATTTACAGCCTTTCCTGCAAAGCAGAAAGTAATGAAAGCATTTTTTAGAAACCATCTTTATGAGGTACATAAGAAAATTAATTAGACAACTCTTTTTAGTGCATCGCCTCAGGAGTTTCACTACCGTGCTTCAGAATGGTGATGGTGCACAAAGCTTAATTGTGTTACGTAGAACCTTGATTATGAAAGAAATCTCTGGAAGAGATGGGCAAAAATATTGTGTAGGTTGCAAAAGAAGATGGAATCTGACAGTAATATCTCTTTTTGCGTTTTATGGTTGTCAAAATACGAACGAAAATTTATCTTTTTTCTTTCCTGAAGATTTATGATTAATGGTGCAAGATGACAACCAACCTTTCCTTCTAAATGACACTTAAAATGTTTTTGAAGGATTATTATGGAAATGTGTTTTGAAAGGAAACATTTGAAATACTTGCTTAATAAAGACTACTTAATCTTCAAATTACACTTCTGTGTCAGTGGTCTCTACATTTTCTAAGTAAATACTAACTAAAACATGCATTCATATTTTTATACTAATTTGTAATCGAATACTTTCTACTGTTTTTTATATGAATGACCAAAATTATCTCTAAATGTTAATTTGGTAACTATTTAACTATAATTAATAATTACGAATATGTAATATAAAAAAGATGTAATACAATGCTCATGTATTACACATAATGTATTGAAGACGATCAAGTCATAGTAACTGCAGTTTTAATTTCGAAAATAGAATATAAGACAAATAAAAGAATATTAGGCTAACAACAAAGAGGAAATAAACTGGTGTTGTGCTTCCAACATATCAATCTCTGGTGAGAAGAAAATTTATTTTCAAGAAAAATTACCGTTTTATAGCACAAGATAGAGTGTAAGGCACATCAAGTTAGAAAAAGTCAATTACCGGAGACCATTTGGGTTCAAGAAGTGTTCCATAAAATACATGTTTTCATTCATGGGATGGTCTGTTTATCAAACATACACAACTTAAGTTTTGCATAAAACAATTTGTTGACGTCTTTTTTTTGCCTTCTTGAAGAAGGATGACCATTGACCACAATACTCAGATCCTTGCGGCACTCCACAGATGATCCCACCGTAAGTCCTGAAAAATGTCACGGAAGTGTAACAGAACCATAAAGCGGGCAAAGAAACTCGGTGAATCCTCCAACGGAGAGTCCCTGAAGGAGGGTGAGGGTGGAGCTCCCCTCATCGAGAATCGATGGCGTAGAGCGAAGCGGAGGTCGGCAGGTTTCCTCCCTAATGAGGAATTCTAGACGCGCTCTCTATGAAGTGCACGCTCTGTTCTCTGTAAATGATTGCGAACGTCGTACTATTAATTAGCGACTGCAAAAGCTCGTAATTATGCGAAATATTCTGAATAGAAAAATACTTTCTAGGGAACATGACTCTCAGTGTGGAATGGTCTGTGGCAGATTTGCTGCTCTGTATACGCAATGTGCCTGAATGAATTAAGTAAAGCGGTTGCTGAGATGACGTACGATGGATCTCAGAAAAAAGAAGGAACTTCACAGAACTATGAATATACCATGCAAACAAAAATGTATAGTTCAAGATTACTTGGTTTCGAAATGCTAAATACAATTAGTGTTTGTATTTCCTAAAAACACTTATGATCCCAAGAGCATTACACTCTGTAGTTTGGATTTTAGTATGATTCAAGTTAAGCATTATTTTTAGAATTTCACATCGTTCAAAACTGAACAATGCTGTAATGTAGTACATCACGTGAGTTGCTCGTACACATGAAGTTTTAGAAGGACTTTGTTGAAGTTTACAATATTGTCCGAGGAGAATACGATCCAAAAGCTGACAAAAACGAGATAATATGTGACTCATCGCTGTTCTCTAGCATTTTTAGAATAATGTTGCAGAATTTATTTGATTTATTTCATAATATAGTTATTAATTAAATATTATATAGCAAATTGTTAATGCGAACGAATCTACGTGTATAAAATACATTGTATTGTGAACTTTAGATGCAGATAAGCAAATACACCACTAGTGTATATAACCTGTATTTCTTGAATACAAATACACACAGCTCCTTGATATATAAGATGATTAATTCTCTATTGATCAGTTTTTCGAGACCTGAAGCACCAATGTATGCTAAAAATACGGCATCAATCCATCGTGAATATTAATGAGAAGTAAGCGAACTTTTCATTATATTTCATTTGATATATAAGTCTTTGAATTACATCCAAAGGCATAAAACATTTCTTCTTGATAGACCAGCAGTTTGTAAGATTAAAAAGAAAATAATGTTTTACTTTCGGGAGAGAAGTAGGTATTTTTAACAATCTGAGTGAACTGAATACCGTTCTAAAAATACAACACAAAATGTAAATATGGACACTTTTAATATCAATATACTGAAAATACAGAGTTATATGAAAGTTGTAGTTTTCTTGTGCCCCAGAATACCTACCTCCACTCCTTTGCTAACATTAATTGAATTAAGAAAATATGTTAGCTACGAACTTGGTTGGCAAAATTTGATAACAAGAATTGTTCTTTCCCGTATAATAGAAACTATTTTGAATTAAAAAACATATTTGATGTGACAATCCGGTTTTCAAAATAACTCCCCCACTCCTCTCCATCTAGAAATATAACGGTTAAATAAAACGTGAGCGAATGTGTATCTTTTGGATTGTATGTATTTTATCCCTAGAGATGGATTAGCTGTTAGATGAAGAAGCAGAGCTTCAAGAAGCGGAAATACGTTTTTAAATACTCAATTAGTAGCGACGTTACTAGTTTAGAAGAGTTACGCAAAACCTTGGGGAAGATATTAGATATAATTAATCGTTGGTTCAAAGATAGAGAACAAAATATACAGTAATCCCTCGACATCCGCGGATTCGCTATTCGCGAGTTCCGAACATTCGCGATTAGAGAAATGCAACCGGTTTTAACATTCGCGAATGCGTCTTTTGGTCGTACTACATTTTCGTTGAAAGCGAGCACATTTCATCATCATCATCATCATCATCAGCGAGCGTTGAAAGCGAGCATCATTCCTTTATCATCATCATCATCATATGGAAAACGAGCTCGGCAGAAGCGGAGCTCGAAGTACAACTTTCTTCAAAAATTTCACAGATGAAATGTCAATTCACATTTATATAATAGCACAATTGTTACACAATTCTATTCATTTGCGTAAAATTGGAGGTAAGAGTTTTGCCCAAAATGACTAGAAAAGCCATTCAGGATCTGTGCAACTCTCATTATAATGAGCTCATTGTAAAGAAGCTTCGAGAAATCATCAGTGAAGAAATCCTCCTTGACGGTGATGATGAAGTAACGGAAGCAAAACTGTGTCCTGGAGCATGTCAAAACTGTTGATGGCGTTCTAAAATCAACAAGCTCTGGCGGAACTGGCGATTCGAATATGTTCCAAATATGGAAATAACTTTGAAATTTAAGAGAGAATTGAAGCAGGAACTATTCCATATTTACATATTAGAACAGCGAGAAAGGTGATGAAACAAAACAATTAGCAAATCCTATATCCAATCATTTTCAACTTAGAAATAAGCTTCAAATATTATTTTATTTTTTCATTTTGGAATATTAAATGTGAATTCTGTTTGTAGTAGTTCTTAAAAAGTTCTGTAATTGATTGTCAGATTTTTTCTTCTGTTTTAAACAGTTTTTTCGATATCCAGGAACCTATCCCACCTTTCTTCATTAAAAGATAGTCTTAACATTCGCGGATTTAACATTCGCGAGGTTTTTGGGGCACCTTGCTCTCGCGAATGCTGAGGGATTACTTTACTCGAAAGCAAAGCAGGCAACAGTTTGCCGATGATTAGCAATCGAGAACTTAAGAACAATATATTTTTGTTTTGGGAGAACTTTAAAACTTTTATTTGATATTATCTCAAGAGCGAGAACAAGTAACGGAGAGCGACGTTGGGCAAGTGGAAAGCAGCGGCAGCTGAATTACATTGGAAATACCCATGATCGCGGGCACCTACGGGTGCATACACTGTTGCTCTCGGACGGACGTTTATTAGATATGTAATATGAAACATTTGATTTGAAATATAACTAAATGGGCGGGTTGCGAAAGAGTCCAAATGGCTAAAAGTTGACCTGATTGAAACTAAGAATGAAGTACGTAAATAAAAGTTCGATAGTGCAAATTACGGGAAAATGACAATGTGGTGTGGTTCTTATTATGACTACATCAGTTAGGCAAACCTTTTCACAAAACTTTATTATTAACTTTTCGAAATCGAATAATGAATTTCTAACTCCAAGTACACAATCACTTCAACAAGCCGAGTTTATACACATGCGTCAGTCTGCACTGAATCCACGCGGAGCAGGTCCGTGGCGGTTGCGACGCTGCGAAACAAATGAGAATCACGATGCCACGACAGGCGTCAGCGACGGCGGCTGACAGCCCCTCGATTGGGCGGAGGGGGGCGGGGCGGGCGCGGGCGAGACGGGACAGCAGGCGAGGAGGAAGCGGGTGAGCGACAGGGTGGTGAGTGCTGTGAGAATTTGTTTCCCGTGACGGATAACATTTCGACGCGCGCTCCGAAATTTTACAGCACCCAGAGTCCGAAATCACCCCCTTTTCAAAGGCTGTCACGGGGCTGAAAGGGTTACTCGCGTCGGCTGTCCGGAGGAATCTTAAATATTTAACTGGTGGCGTTTGAGCGACTGTTTCTCGTGATAGTACACTTCTGAAACAGAAAAACTAATAAAGATGAACTAGCGCTGAGCTATGAAGTGGAGCATATTCCCTGAGTATTAATGTCATACATATTTATAATTTCCCATGCGCGCAGAAATGTAAAGAAAGCTATGCAGCCTTCGGTCAAATAAGATGTATCTATATGTATAGTTACGTTAGAAATACTCGATATTCTAATATAATCCAAACACATTAATTATTTTCAATGCATGTGTTTCAATGCTTTCAATAATTGGTTATAAGAATAGGAAGAAAACGCAGTTACAAAGTCAGAGTATTAAGATTTAAACAAACCAGGCATATTGGAAGTAGTACAATTTGTAGTGGCGGTTAGGCCATAGTGACGCCCACCGTCAACTCGTACCCTTGGCGGCGCCACGTCACCGCGGGACGGCAGCGCCGGGGCGGTGGCTGCAGCTGTAAGGGAGGAGCAGGGCACGCTCCCCCTCCTCCCCTTCGCCTCCCGGGGCGGGGACCGGCCGGGTGGCGGCCGGGCGGGCCGGCGCTTCTAAGCCTGCGCTCAGCGACAGAAAGACGGAGCTTAACTTGTAATTATTGTGTTTGACCCTGCTTGTGATTGGTATACGTTCTCTGGTTTTTGGACATTTGACCCGGCTGCTCTGAACATCTACTGGACTGTGTTATCGACCTGGCATTTCTTGGGACATCTTCTGGTTCACGATGTATTGTCAGACTACGGTACGATTGTTGGATTTTGTTCATAAATTGGTTTGTGAAAATCTGTGCTCTTTCAATCACCCAGCTTTCCCGGTCACTTCACAATTATTTATTTCAAAATACCTTCAAAACATAGGCAAAAGTATCTCCTTAAATCACTATTGATAACAGTCCACTGTTTTCTGGAATATTACACCGGGATCACCATTATATTGGACACATTCCTTCAAACGGTGAACGAAAAGCCTGCCTCGCTATTCGGCACTTAAGATCTGCAGGGAGTGATCTCGTTTCAAAGAACATACTCAGTAATAGTTATAAACATTTCATAAGTTGTGGTCTTGGACTGTATAACTTTATAACTGCACATTAGAACCTAAATGTAGTAATTTAAAACAACAAGAAATTCAAGAAGTGTATTAAAACAATATATTGTCAGTCATGCAAACATTTATATTCTTTTTTACTGCATGTAATTAAAAAACGTATTTCCATCTCTTGTTAATTTATTTCTTTAAATTTGTATTATAATATCACTTTTTTTTATAAAATGAATATTTTGTATGTAGAAAATCTTTTCTTTCGCACTACCTCAAATAGATCTTTAGAAGAAAGTAAATTTACAACCCCTTAGGCCAGACAATGAACCGTCATCTCGTCAGGCCACATGCTAAACGCATCGGAGAAATTTATATTTACACACGTAAATGCGTGTATTGACGCCCCTGAGCAGCACCCACTTTGTCGGTCACCCCATTTCTTCCCGAGCTCACTCCGCGAACAACGCCGCGTTACGCTAGTTAAATCTTACTAATCGCTGTGGAATTTTACGAGTACTTTCGAAGTCACACACGTCGCACACGACGTCTTCATTACAAACTAGGAAAACCCGACAGACGTTGTTCTGCACTTCATCTCCCTCTTTCCTCTCCCATCTCCATTTCTCACGGTCTCTCCTTCCCTCACCCTGCCCTTGTCTGTCTCTGTTTATCTCGGTCTCTGCGCTCTCATTCACATTTACTTGCAGATTCTGCACGTCTCTGAGCAGGTGAGGTAATATCGGGACGCGCCGGACCAGCAAAAATGCAATACAATGTTCAAGAAGAGTACATTCTGTAGTATTAAGTTGGCTGTCTGGGTGACGCCGCGTCCATGGCAAAGGTGCCGACGTTTCGGTCGCCATTCTGCGACCTTCCTCAGGGCTACATTCTATAGATTACGGTGTGAAAAAACTGAAGCCTTCGGCCTCACAATTTTAGTTTTTAAGGCCCTAGAACGCCTAGCTTAGGAGTTATTTAACGACATGATGCATATTGTGTTGCAGGTTGCATTTGGCGTGAATTGTAGTGGATATGTAGTGAATATGTAGCACCTTGTAGTGGAATTACAACAGAATTAACAACACATAAACCTTCTAGGTAGAAGTGCCAACTTTTATGGAGATCGGTCTAACGATGTCGGAGTTTTGCTCTTATATACATACCCACATCCTGTTATATAACAGGATATATAACATATATATTACGGAAGAAAGGACGTCAATCACCGTCTCCAACGAACCCAGGCTCCGTCCCACGTCTTTCAACCGCCCCCAATCCCAGGAGGATGTCCCCAGGAAGACGAGGGGTTTCTATGGTTTCTGTGGTTTCTATGTAACAACCGTGGAAATCTGTTCAAACAAAAGCAATCCTAGCCTACTTCCGGGACGGGCACGTCGCAAAAGATGAAGAAAGGAAGTCTCCGTCACCCAATCTGATGTACAGAACGAAAGAAAATTCTAGAAGCTGGATGATGGGACGACACCGGCAGCAAATCGACAATGTAGACGCTGATGCGAGTCCTGCGTTGCGGAATTTGAGTTGATTACTTTTGTTTGCGTTGTTTACTTTTGTTTGCGTCCTGCGTTGCGGAATCGATTTGGACGAAAGGAGAAAAATGATATGGGATCGAGACTGCGCGGGAGAACAGGCGAGGTGGGAGCTCTTTGCAGAGCATAGCAGACGGATACTTGACTTCCAGTAGACCAGACGAATACTTAACTTTGAGGTGAACAGAAAATGAATGGGTTTCGAGTAGATGCGACTGAGTCTGACTTTGAAGAAAACAAGACTACAGAGACCGTAATTTTGACTCTATTACTTCAACCTTGACCGGTAAATTATCGCCTACTTGGGACATGAACATTTGGCGATTGCATACAATACTCGACCGCACGCTGCAGTGCCTGACAACGAATTCTGCAAATACTTCACACTTGAAGCAACGCAGTTGCGGCAGTAACGCCATCATTGCGCGAACTTCGACGCCGTCGTCTAGAGACGCGTGCATTTTGGGATGTTCTCACGCCGAGTACCTGGCCGTTCTCGCACCCCCACCCAGTCGAACCAGCCGCCGAGCCATCGCCCGCTCCCGACTTCTCAGGCGCCGACCTGCATCTGTACGTGCACCTATACCCCCATGCTTCAAGAAAGAAAAACCGGGGAATAGCTGGCTCAAAGGGTCGGCCATCAGCTCCAGCTTCTTTCACGGTGCGTTTATTGTGTCAAAGGGCGCCGACTTCCTTGCGTGGCGACAACCAATTCAATTCTTCATCAATTGTTGGTAGAGAAATCATATTGTAAATACCAGATGCGCGTAATGGAAGGTTTTGTGATTGTATTGAAACATAAATGTTAAAAACTAATGAAACTAACTATTAAATCGTCAAGAGAATAGAAAAATGTTATTGCAATGCATGATAATTTTAATTTGTTTTACAGTAATCCCTCAACATTCGCGAGAGTTAGGTTCCCAAAAAACATCGCGAATGTTAAATCCGCGAATGTTAAGTCTATGTTTTAATGAAGAGAGCTTCCTGGATATCGAAAAACTGTTTAAAAAAGAAAGAAAAAATATGACAATTACAGTAGAAGTGATTAAGCGCTACTACAAACATAATTCACAATTAACACTCCAAAATGAAGAAATAAAAGAAAGTCTGAAACTTATTTTAAAGTTGATAATGAATGGATGTAGGATTTGCTATTTTTTTTTATCACCTTTCTCGCTGATCTAAAATCCTAATATGGAAGAGTTCCTGCTTCTATTCTCTCATAAATTTCGAAGTTATTTCCATGTTTAGATCACATTCGAATGCCAGTTCCACCAGAGTTTGTTGATTTTAGAACGCCATCAATAGTTTTGACATTGAAGTTGCTCCATGGCGCAGTTTCGCTTCATCATTATCGTCGAGGAGGTTTTCGTCTCTGATGATTTCCCGAAGGTCCTCTACAATGAGCTCATTATAATAAGAGTTGCACAGATCCTGATTAGCTTTTTTGTTTATTTGGTCAACACCCTTACCTCTAATTTGACGCAAATGAACAGAATTATGTTACAATTGTGTTATTCTATAAATGTGAATTGATATTTCATCTGTGAAATTTTTGAAAAAAGTTATACTTCGAGCTCCTAGGTCTGCCGAGTTCCTTTCCCAGATGATGATGATGATGATGATGATGATGATGATGATGATAAAGGAAATGAAATGTGATCGCTTTTAAAGAAAATGTAGTACACCCAAAAAGCACTCGCGAATGTTGAAGTCGCGAATGTTAAAACTGGTAGCATTTCTCTAATCGCGAATGTTCGGAACTCGCGAATAGTGAATCCGCGAATGTCGAGGGATTACTGTATTCAGGTTAAAGTTTAGGCATGATGTGAAGGAAATTGTAGTTGCAGTTTGAGCAAACATTCAGGAAGTAAGTGGACTCCCCTCAGGACCCACCTTCAACGAATTACTAAATTTTATTCAGTAATTTACCTTGAGCACACCTGATCCTATTTCATCTAAAAATCTAACCCAGGGAGATGCCGATACTGACTGTATCTCTAGCTCTACTGGGAGCAATCTCGTAGAAATCTTCGGCTGCTGTCGAAGATTGGCGTGGAACGAAAGTTGGTGGACACAGTTGGCGACTTCCTGCCGGCCACGCCTGGCGCCCATCCCTGGCAGTACGTACCATGAGGCGGGAACGTCACAATATAAATTCGGTTTTCTTCGCACCGTACACCAGTTGTTGTTTGTTTGACTGATGTAAAAATGAATTATTATTATTGTTATTATTATTATTATTATTATCATCATCATCGTATATTTAAGTATGTGTATTTTGTGGCATTTATCATTCATCTGGCATACTCTCGCCGGTTTTTTACCAGTTCATCCTTCAGGTGAGGCCACCGTTTACTTACTAAATTTCCCATTTCCGTAGCCTAACATGTCCTTATATTCCTCGGGCCCCTACATTCAATGCACTATTTACTAGAGTGGACTGCGGAGCTCTTGGGGTTGCTCCCATATCAGCGGAATAGGGAGACGAATGACATCACGCAGGCAGCGTCAGGTGCGGCGAGAAGGGGCATCCTGAGTACAGCTGTCACCGGTCTCACTCTGTTACCGACGGGGAGGGAGGCAAGAGGGATCCTTGCATAATTCAGGTGCAATGTGTATTTGTTTTGCCTATCATCCTCTTACGTCAGCCAAACAGGCCAAGAAAGATGTGATAAATGTGAAAAGGTAGTGCACGGTGGCTGAAAGAGTCCACCATCTCACCACGCAAGCGTAAACGTTCATGCTCAAGCTGGATTCGAAACCGAAGCTCTTCTATCGGATATCGATGCTGCCTTATGAATGTCGATCGTGCGGACCGATTCCTTACCATTGAAGATATAAAACGTCAAAATAGATACGTAGGTTTTTTTTGAGCGATAAGAGAGACATGTGGCAAACATGACGTATTCCCTTCAGTATATGTGTTTACTGTTTGACTTAAAGTGTACATGGCCAAAAGCGTCGGCCTAGCCATAGTAGGAAGACCAAATTCGCTTTTGAAAAATTTAGTGTTGTAAAAAAATTGTATATGAACAGAAAAATTAGAAAAGAAATTGTTAATATTGGGATGTAGCCCTTAAGTTTCATAAGCATTCAATGAAAATTTTACATGTAAGAACCCAACATAAGACAAAGCTACTATTTACAAAATTTAGAAAATATTGGATGTAGCCCTTAGGATATCTAAACATACAGTGAAAATTTTACTTGTAAGAACTTATGATTTGAAACTACTATTTACAATGGATAAATATACAACGACCCGCGCGGCTGGGCCGGCAGGGAGGGAGACATATATTCCCTTCAAGATAATTAGCAAACTCCGCCTGCCTGAGCCTCTCTTCGTCACACGGCTGCAGAAAATAACAATTTTTTATAGAGAAACTGTAATGCTGTTGTTTGCCTAGGCCGGAAATAGAATTTTTCTTCTTTTTTCGCAGCTTTTATGAATAATTCTTGTGGCCATTAACAATTCCCGAAGAGATCAAATGCTCAGTTTTACAAACTATTCTACTTAAATATTCTTTTCTCTGGTTATTCAAAAGGGAAAGTACAATAATAAAAAGTTTTCTTAGATTTACAGCATAGAATTTTTAGTACTACATGTCTCACGTTGGTTTTTCGTTTATTCTCTTTCTGATGAAATTGGAATCAAAGATATCAATTAAACACATTCAAAACTGCGAATTTTTAGTGAAATCCGATATAACAAGTTAGAGTTAAAAAGGCCAAGCTCCGATGACCGTGGATTTTTTCATGAAACTACGAAAGGCTAAAGCGATATATGTGAACGAAGGCTCTGGAGATAGAGCATTTTACACGTGCGCATTCCCTTTAATCAACAAATTGAAAACACAAAGTGAGAGCAAACTTGAATATTGACTAGTAATTCAAAAGTCTATGGAACCTGAGAAAAGGCTTTGAACACATTTCGTTCCACACAATTCGCGACCCACTTCAGATTGATTGACTTATTGGCAGGACCATGCGTCACATTTTCATTCACATTCATACTTTATGCAAATTTTCACATTTCAATAATCCAGAATAAAATGTATAAATTTAATAATGGAAACCGAAAAACTTGTTCAGAATTGCATGAAATTTAAATTAATCCACTTTCATAATTCCTACGTAATATTGAAACGGAATCAGGTTTTTCTTTCATTTATAAAGAATAATAAAAATATCAATATTTAATTAATTAACGCTCTACCTTGCCCCGTATTGGGCGTGCCACAGAAACGACAACTTGGGTTTACTTATTTATACTATTTAATAAATAATGAATTCTGATCTTATTTACTTCATAACAAGCACGAACATATGACATAGAACCCCGAACCGTTCACAGAAATTTATAGGATCGTGGGGTGCGAAGCCGCCTGTACAGGATACGGTGTTTATTGCTATTGCAAGCAATTCGTACGTAGCAAGAAATAAAACAAAAATTATTAAATTCGAAGCCACCATCAATCGCTGCATTGGAGTTTATTCTTGAAGTTTACTGAGCATCGTAGCCGCCTCTCGCTGCTGACATTGCTAACATATCACAAACAATCTAGATGCCCTTGAAAAAAATATGAAGAATAAACAATAACAACACAAAACATAAATATTTACCTAAATCTCACGCTTAACACTCAAAAATACTCATTCATACCGGCGCGCTTTCTTTTTGTCATGGCCATATTATATTTATTTAAAAAGTGTTAGTTCTTTCTTTTTTCAATATACATGACTTGACCTTCTTACACGAATTATGACGACAGCCAATCAAAATAATCGGTATTAAAGCACTTTCCTTTTCGAAGTCTCGGCAACGCTAGGCGCGAACCATCACCAGTCCAACCAACTTCCATTATCTCGTTCTTCACACTATTATAATTGTCCGTGGTCTCCACAGATCTGTATGCCCATTTTCTCCTTCACTAATGACGCTTTATTCGACTAGCCTCGACACGTTCCGCCGTTCGAATTTTACCAGTCTTGCAATGTTGGCGTAATAAATATACAAAAACGTTCCTACGCCTCCGCACCGTCATTTGTCGCTATGTACAATGCCGTGTTTTCCTTTACTAAAATATAATTATGAATTTTATGACATGCCCATGTGAACTGACACAATATATTTTAGTTTACCACTTCAATGTCCCTTAAAACGACATGATGCCATAGAAGCTATTATTAGTTCAGATATTTATCAGTAAAACTATCATTTGGCAACAGGAATTAATCATCAGCAGGAATATAATCTCTTATAATATATATTTTTTCTTAAAAATAATCTAATAATTTCTCTTATAGGAAGCAATCAATATTGAATGAGTCCGTGAATCCCGGAGTAGTAGTTACTATCATAAGTAGTTAAGTAGTTACTTCATATAACCGCACATACAGAATTATTGATCTAAGTAGGTGATACACACGGAATCAATACCAGCTCACAATTCCGTAGTGTTGAAAACCCGCTAGTAGTTCTGAGGGAGAAGATAACACTGACTGTACAGCCAAAATTAAACTAATATGAACAAATGTTCAAGTCACAACATCCAATGATTCACTATATATCTCGCAGTGTATGCATTTCGGCCATTAAAGAGGGCGAAAATATCCAGTGAAACTGTCTTCTCAAATGACCATTTCCTGCATTACACTTATTCCTCACAAGGATGGCTCATTCAAAAAAAGAACCGGTTCATTCTTATTATTAGTAACTTTACCACCTCCAGTCTTCTTTAAAACAATTAAATAAACTCGCCCTCTGAGATTATCAAACATTCTCCTAGAACGAAACCTGAATGACTTTCAACCAGCCAGCCGTGAAAGCCATCAATTGTAATCTATTCTTTAACAAAGGAACGAAAATCAACTGTGGCGTTTTGAAAAGTTCACTACGTATTACAAAATCAAGCTAATTTTGTTGATCATTATTTCAAAATAAATTGAAAAGTATTGAAATTTTTATTTATCATATAATATAACCAGCTTCTTTCTTATAGCATAGTGATGGTCACTCTAACCAAAACCTATAGTTAATATGGTCACACATCAGTACAAATGATATTTAATTATTGCGGATCAAATTCATTATCTATGAGGAAGAACGAATATCAGTTCATGATATTATGTCCAAGTCAGTTACCTATAATCGAATCATTTTAAATAATATCGTTGCATTGTGGTAATTTGAAAATTTGTAATTCAAAATCCGTAAACCAGAACAAGATTTGATATTGCTAAATTATGTTTTGAATTACTCGAGTGGATATAGTTCTGTAGAATGAGCAATCAATTCAATGATTTAGTAATAGCAATGCTAAAATCTAAACACCAAAGTCCTCTCAACCAACTTGAATGTAAACTGCAGTATTTTAATGATCACGGACTTAATTGAGGCGCTCAGAATAATAACGCCAGATCCCAAACGAAGTGCGTTTAGAGAAAACGTTTTCTTTTTTCTTTCACGTTCACTTCCACTCCGGACAAAATTTTGAAGGTGGAATTTGAGGGTTTTGCCATATTCCAATTTATTTGATATTTCAGCATTTGATAGGTATGCAGCAGGAGTCTACCGTCAACTAAAAATGCGAGATCGGTTGAGAGCTTCCGTCTAATAACGGAATATCCCCAGAGCCTCAATTTCTTGTTCAGATATATCGTTTCGCTGGTGGTTAGGTGGAAGAGCAAGACTTATGGCCTGAGCCTCGCCAGAAATGAAGACATTATTATTTTTATTATTATTATTCCATTACATCACGACTAAAGATCTTATGAGTCGGCTGAATATAAAATCTACTCCAGGTTGCAACCAGCTACCTAAGGAGCAGATTCGGTGAATATCAGTGCCTCTACAATACTTTACGCAAAATGTGGGCTGTTCCAAATAAGGCAATTTCTTGCACTTCCCAGTCTTTTGAATTACCTGGGAGTTTAGACAAGTTCTTACTCAAATTTTGCGGAACAAATCCCAGAGCTCCGATAACTATCGGGACGACCTGTGCTTTTACGCCCCACATTCGGCTGATCTCGATTTCCAAACTCTTGTATTTAAGACGTTTCTCTGCCTCCTTGGTAACGATGTTTTGATCGCAAGGTACAGCAACATCGATAAGTAAACACGATTTTTTTCGCCAAATCCCGGATCACTATATCCGGTTTGTTTGCCGCTATCGTGCGATCAGTTTGAATTTGTTGGTCGTACAATATCGTACACAATCCAACAGACGTCACCGGTTTCGGTGAGTGTTCGTACCACTTGGGGCATGTGTTTGGAACTTCGAGGGCGGTACAGATCTGCCAGTGGAGGTAGCTACACACCCTGTCATGTCTTTTAAGGTATTCGGTCTTTGCTAGGATTGGACAAGCTGAGACAATATGATCAATGGTTTCTACTTGCTCCAGGCAAATGCGGAATTTATCATTTTGGGAAATTTTGAGAACCGCTTTATCATAATGTCGTGTTCTCAACGCCTGATCTTGAGCAGCTACTAGAACTGCTTCCGATTCTGGCTTCATTCTTCCCCTTTTAAACCACATAAATGATTGATATTTATTGATCTGCACCTTGTCCATTCTTTTTACGTATTGTCCGTGGAGTGGTTTGTCTCTCCACGATTTCTTTAACGTTTTTTGTGTCTCACCCTTCATGTTTAGCAGCATCAGAAGTTCAGTGTCTGTGTTATTTATTTATTTATTTATTTAGTCAAAAAAACAGTAAAAACTGTATATGACGTGTGGGGAAAGAAATTCTATGTCTATGGTCTAAAGTCTATGTATATCAGCTCGAGGGTGGGAAACATGATGCATTGTTAGCAGTTTTCTAGTTTTTCGATCCATGGTGCGAATTTCTTGCTCAGTCCAGTCCACTAGTCCAAAACTGTATTCGGCTACAAGTACCGCCAAACTACCTATTGCAGATATTTTATTCCTGGAATTCAGAGCGGACTGCAGGACCAGTCTCACTCTCCTATAATACTCCCTACGAATTCTCTCTTTCATTCTGTCATTCGAGATGGTTACACATTCTTCAATGCCCAGATATTTGTAAGTTTTACCTGGCTCAAGATCTTGAATCACAATGTGCGTATCAATTTCAATATTCTCAGACGTTGTTGTTATTCGACGTGTCTTGCCTAGTTTTCTTCGCAATGCTTCTAGCTACACTAACAATGCCTCTGTTTCCCATTCTTCGGTCAGATTTCATGACCAGCCTCATTAGAGGGTCATCTTGAAGGCTGACTACATACTTCCCCAACCCGACTATTGCGTTGTGCCAGGAGGCCTCAATTTGTCTGAGGTCTCTTCCTCCTTCCTTACGTGACACATAAAGTCTATGTATATCAGCTCGAGGGTGGGAAACATGATGCATTGTTAGCAGTTTTCTAGTTTTTCGATCCATGGTGCAAATTTCTTGCTCAGTCCAGTCCACTAGTCCAAAACTGTATTCGGCTACAGGTACCGCCAAACTACCTATTGCAGATATTTTACTCCTGGAATTCAGAGCGGACTGCAGAACCAGTCTCACTCTCCTATAATACTCCCTACGAATTCTCTCTTTCATTCTGTCATTCGAGATGGTTTCACATTCTTCAATGCCCAGATATTTGTAAGTTTTACCTGGCTCAAGATCTTGAATCACAGTGTGCGTATCAATTTCAATGTTCTCAGACGTTGTGAGTTTCCCTCTTTTTAAATTGATTTTTGCACATTTGTCAAGACCAAACTTCATGCAGATGTCATTGCTAAAGTCATTCACGACAGACAGCATTTGGGAGAGAATCGCTTCATTCTTAGCAAACACTTTCAGATCATCCATGTAAAACAAATGTGATACTGGCCTTTCATCACCATGGAGCTTAAAACCAAAGTCAGCTTGGGACAACTGTCTCGATAGTGGGATCAAACTAATGCAAAAAAGCAGAGGGGATAGTTAATCTCCTTGAAAAATACCCCTGTTAATCTGAATACTTCTGGTTTCTACTGCTTGCTTTCCGCTGTGTATTAGTAACCTGGTACTCCACGCCTTCATACTAGCCTTGCAAAATTCAATAAGTCTAGGATGAAATCGATAGATCTCCAGGGTCTTCAAAATCCAATCGTGTGGTACACTATCAAAGGACTTTTGGTAGTCAATCCAAGCCATGCTCAAATTACGTTTTCGTTTCTTTACATCATTCAAGATGACTTTATTCAGTAGCAAGATTTCCTTACAGCCATAAGATCCTTTACGACATCCTTTTTGTTCAGCTGACATCAGATGATTCTTGTCTAGATGTCTGTACATTTTGTCAGCTATGGCTGAAGTTATAACTTTGTACAGGACTGGCAGACACGTAATTGGCTGTAGTTCTTCGCCAAAGAGCTGTCTCCCACTTTGGGTAGCAAATACTTATTATTATTATTATTATTATTATTATTATTATTATTATTATTATTATTTCCATAGATGAAATATACGTTTAATAAGTGATTATAAACATGAATAACAGAAAAAATATGAATCGCATTAATGAAGTCTTTGAATTGCAACTCATCGTTAACATGATCAGTATTGCACTTGTTTGTTTGCACAATATTTTTTTTAAATTTATTTTATTTAAAGTCGCATCAACGATAAGGTTATTAGCGACTGCAAATACACATGTTATACTATATTTTATACAGGATTGGATAACATAGCGAAAATACAATTTAAACAAGAGTGAAACAGTAATTTACAAATGACATAGTACTTATAAATCGTCATACACTTTTAATAATTTACACAATGTTAATATTTTTTCTAGAAAGTCATTGGAGTATAAAATATTTTCAAGATTATCAGTCTGTAGGATTGATTGGCGTTCACTGATATATTTTGTATATGTCTGAAGGATATGGACAATTGACAGTTGTTCGTTGCATGATTCACATTTTAAGGGAGCCGTGGAATTTAACATATGTGAGTGAGTTAGCTTGGTATGTTCAGATATTCGAGAGAGTGTCACTTGATCTTGGCGACTGAGTTTTTTGTTGGTTCTTAGTTTATGGAAATCATGAATCATTTTATGTATACTGCTTATTTTGCTCTTTTTCCAAATCGTATTCCACTACTTTTTTATGATCCTGATTATGTAACTCCAAGTATTCTTGATGGAGTGGACAATATTGTGAACATTTTTTCCTGACTTGAGATTCACGAGAAAAATCGGGATGAGGCTTCCGTTCGTCATAATTGAATCAGCTTTCTGGGGAGGAGACCAAAAAATTAACAGCGTTTTTCCTTGTCTGTTTAGAAGATAGCACAGTTCCTGAATATTAATAACCATTTCCGACTTCTGATTCGTGTTGCAGATTTGGTGAACAACAGCAGCAGACGTCGTGTGGATAACACTGTTTTCATGTGAGTACTGGTGAATTGTTTCTAGTGCAGGCATGAGGGCGTACTTCTCGGCTGTAATAGAGCGACAGTATTTGTGTATTTGGAATTTGATAAGGTTGTCAGGGGTTCGAACAACTGCTTCGGTTGACTGATCATTTTTATCACAGCTTATTTAAAAGTGATTGTAATTTTGGTGGTCGTTATACATTCTTTTATCCCATTCTTCGTTATTTAGGGGACTGTCACATTGCTCGTACCATGAAGATTCTAGCGGGATACATGGTAAAGTTGAAGGTGGAATTCGATAGTAAGCGTGTTTTTCAGCTCTGATATTTGTTACATTGATGTTAGTGAGAATTTGCTTAATTCTCTAGTAAAATGGTTTGATTTGTTGATGTCTGCTATATAGGTGGAGATGAGGGAAGACATCGTTGCACACAGTATTGTTTCCCGCCTCACAGAGAAATTCAGTAGTCATTAATTTCTACCGTAACTCACAATGCGACTAAATTTACTTTATTCTCTCAAAAAGTATTGATTCTCTAATGAATGCATACTCACTGCACAAATTTTAATGCAATTGTCGTTTATCGGTATCCTACCCTGGGAAATCTCTCTCTCAGTATCATCACCCGAGATCTCCGGGTGTGAAATGAGTGTTTCTTACACATCTCATATTTTATGTTTTTAAACGTTATACCGCAAATTTCGTATTTTACCACAAACGGCTTTGGCATATACTTTCGTATATGTATATACAAAGAACATGGAAGTAGAGTGTTGGTAAATATTTTAAAACTGGATATTATTTTTGGCAGCATCTATGTATCAAACGACATCAAGCAAATGTAGAGTTTCCCTACTACATCATACAAAGAAATATCGACAGTGACACTCGATTCTATCACAGTATCTTCAACAATACCACAGCGTTAATCCCATTTATCACCGTTATCTCTATCACATCACCGCCATTTCTATGACTAATTTCGCCACTCTCGACTCCATTCCCCTCTGGGGAGCTTCCAGAACCTTTTCTTCATAGAAGCTTTCAGAATCCTTTTTCATATAAAGAACCTTTATCCGAAAATCAACAACATAAGCTCATTTTAATTTAATCGCTATTCGGAAAGTGAGGCAGAAGAGCTACTAGCCGGCTGTTTCGGCCAGTACCGCTATCGGTGCCACGTTGCCGTCTCCTCCATTCTCGGAAAGAGTTGCAAACTTTTCACGAAGCTGACGGTAGTTGCCTCTTGTATCATTAATATGTTGTGCACACAAAGGCGGTCTGGTGCAATGGGTGCTTCCTTCAATGTTCGTGCCCTTCCACTGACCTGGTTAGACCCCCCCTAAACGGAAGAAGTAGTTAAGAAGAAGAGTTGACTGTCAGGGGGTAGATGAGACGTGGAGATGGTGTGGGATGCCAGGGTAAAGAGGGTCTCGGGAATATTCAAAAGTTGGATTAGCATTTATGCACGATTCTTCGAAACTGTCACGACGAGAATTTAGGTGGAGCAGACTTAGTAGGTGGGGGAAGAGAAGTTAAGAGGGAGATTGTAGAGTTGTACCTTCAGTTTACTTCTGTTCTTACGCAGTCACATGATTTGCTTTTATCTCCATTTTCCTCTCTTCTTCTTTCTGCTCTTATTTTCTACGTATTTGTACCGTACACTGCAGAGCCAGTATAATTTCTCTTGGCTGTCGCTCGGTTAGCATTTTTCTTTTTCCACTTTTTTTGCTTTTCCATCGTGAGGCAAAGGTTGAAAGCGTGAACGGAAGAGATGCCAAAGCATTCTATGGCAGGTAGAGGTAACACTGGTTATGTGTTGACGCGACCCTACATTTAGAGTACACCTTTAAGCCACGTTCGACTTTCAATAATGTATCACTATACACACACACACACACACACACACACACACACACACACACACACATATATATATATATATATATATATATATATATATATATATAGTGATACATTATTCGAATGCTGTAAAAATAAGAATGTCTGATTTTGAACACTTAAAAAACATGTATGAAATACAGATGTCAGATTTGGCATTTTTTGGACACTATTTGCAATTAAAGCTGAATTCTGTTTAACAATTAAGAAAAGCTTCTGAACATATGTGCTCTCCATATCTTGTTTTACATGCCATTTCAGTATGAAAATAATAATTGTCTTCAGAGAATGATAAAGTCTAGAAGAAGAAATCAGCTGTTAATATCGAACAGATCGGCGGCGAAACAATTTTTTAGAAAAAAAACTTTTTGTAAACGAGGAAAATGTTATGTATCACCAACAGGAATGTTTTTCTGAAATACATTTCAAACTTGCATCCGCGACTAATACCGTGTTTTTCAAAAACAAACAGAATCCCCAACGTTTGTGTTCAATTCACTTCGTCTTACTACGAAGGTACCTTGTGAACTCCAGCGAACATTCTCAGCTCTGGAGTCGTTTTAAAAGGGAATATACTTGTAGATCCATACTAAATACAAACTTCTAATCCCAGAAGTATAATTTATACCATAAGGTTCTGCACTGCGAGGAGGAAACATTGTAATAATTCTGATCGGTTATTATCATACAAATATTAGAATCCATGCGGTTTAAAAGCACTCAATATTGATCAATCAATTTTTACCTTTCCATATTCTGCTCGCTTCTCATCATCCATACTTCGGACTTGGGATACATGAGGTCTGCACAGTCTGCACAGCATTAGTCACTTTTTATAACCTTATGAACGGCTTGCAAGCAAATAGGGTGCGAATACGAAAATCGATGAAGGGTAGGGATGAGACTAATTCTAGGAGTGGGGACCACCAATTAGAATGCGCAGTTCAAAACATAGCGCATACATTGAGAGAGCAATCAGAACATGACGGTCACATACATTTAATAATATTCCCTTTTATTTTATTTTGAAAATGTTTCTTGACCGCATATGACAGTGCGAAGTATGTAACTACAACAAATTATACATATTTGATTTTTGTACACCAAGTATAACAAATGCTTGTAGAGCTGATAGTGTAATGCACTTTGCTACGATACAATCACAAATTTGGTGTTTTGCTAAATACAAAATTATTATACTGAATTGTTTTTGTTTCCAGACGACAGAAATACGTATGTTTAATTGAATAAGACGGTTCTATCAACGCTAAAACATATTATTCTTTAAAAAATCATGATTTTGTACTGCTCTATTTTCTGTCAAGAGCACATTATATATTTCTAATATCATATCAATGAACACTATTTATTCATCATTTACAACATCTTATAAAAATATTAAGCCATTTGCATTCTATTTAACAATATCCATGGTAATTTCATGATTGCCCGTAACATATCGTCAGAGGTTTCCTCGTTATCTTTTATTCACATTCATAATGGGGGGGGAATGGTCACAAATAAAAGCGCAGCTAAACATTCTCCTTCTTGGAATTGTCTATATTTCATTTTTATGTCAATTATGATGTGAGTAATTGCTCTCATAATTTTAATTTTGCTATCATTTGGAGATTATAACGTATCTGGTGAACAATCAATTGTTTTGTAAATTTTTGTTAGTTAGAATTAAATACTTAAGTTTTGATAAAGGTCACTGCGCTTTAAAATATTGCTTCGGAGTCGCAATGAGCATCTATTTAAAAAATAAAATACAGTGATGGATACACAGCACAGCAAAGAAGAACGTAGAAAATGAATTATGGCTTAGGAAAATGACTTCACAGCATGGTTCATTGCATTAAACGTCTCGGCATTCAATCTACGCGCCGCGTCGTGACAACAGGCTTCTCCGCAAAGCTTCCTCCCCCCCCAATACTTGCACTTTTGGCGCTTTCGCAGGCAGGCGGGTCGGCTCGTAAGCAGGGACAGAAAAGGTATTGAATACCGGTAAAATACCGATGATATACCGGTATTTTCCAAACTTCTACCAAATACCTTTATTCTTTATGCCGGTAAAATACCTTTATAGAAGTCTATATCGGTATGGACGTTCTTAAAAGTTATACCGGTATTATGCCGGTATGTTCGATGGAAAGTAATGTCGTTCACACCACACAGAGAAAATAACTTCCTTTCGTAATCATTTTGAGAACTGCTAGATATGCTATTATATATTATTTCTATTAAATAAAATATTATAAACGCCTGCCCGCATACGCGCGCGCGTTCACATTCACGCGCCACTTACGCGCCACTCTCTCGCCCTCTCTTTCGCCCTCTCTCTCGCCCTCTCTCTCGCCCTCTCTCTCGCCCTCTCTCTCGCCCTCTCTCTCGCCCTCTCTCTCGCCCTCTCTCTCGCCCTCTCTCTCGCCCTCTCTCTCGCCCTCTCTCTCGCCCTCTCTCTCGCCCTCTCTCTCTTAAACATACACACACACTCAGCAGAAATTTTGCTAGGGCCAACAATCAAATACTCGTTCACATTGCAATCCTCCATACTGCGAAAAGACTTTGATATCCTGGAATGTGTCGAGTCCTTTATCATCTGACTGAGCGAAACCCAAGTATTGGGCCGAACCGTAGACGCCCGTCGGTCGAATCGCGGACCTCCGAAAACTGTCTATGCAACGGCGCAGCCCTCCCGGATTTTACAAAGTGGCAACTGATTCCGAGAATGCATCGGCAGTGCCAGGAACTTTGCACGAAGACTATCAACTGGTGTCAGATCTCGAGCGTCTTCTCCTTTCACAACTGATGGCAAAGGTCATATCCATTTGTTTCTTTTTAGTTTGAAGTGCACAAGGACAAGCGTTCTTAACAATTCTACCGGTCAGTTGTAAGGATATCGTAAACTAATACCATATTTAAGAAAACTGAAAAAAGAACTTACATTCGGAGCGCTTGATGACGTTCTAAGTTACACTCTGTTTTGACACTTTTTTTATTAGACCACTGTTTTAAATACTTTGTTTCTAAAATGCAAAAGCGAAATGTATGCATATATTTATTTTTTATTTATTTATTGTGTATCCACATAACATTCTCAGGGACTCATTTTGCACTAGTTGTACTATTTGGATTCTTCATGCATGTGATTGTCCTTCTTGTTTTTCTTAATTTGCCACGTAAACACCAGTTTTTGTCGCCTACATGCCCTCCGAGAAAATGGATACCCTGCCGACAGATAAGTTGATAACGGCGGCGCAGCGTAAGAGCAATGGTAGCAGGACTGACGGCGGCGCGTGACGATCTCCGCTCTTCGGTAGGTGGCAGGTCATGAAAGGTCCCAATGCCAATTGTGGCAAAAACTACTTGCAATGCTTCATAGCTCTTAAAACGTATATCGCCGTAGTAACTACAATAGGTCGTATGTCAAAAAATGTTTTTTGTTTCTTACACCATTGTGATCAGTCAAGAGAACCACATCAGCTGCAATAGGTCGTAAGACGAGGGAGTAATGGAAAACCGAATAGCAAGCTTTTACATTAGTGAAAGCGACTGTAAAGACATGGAGAGGTAGGAACGTTTTTCGTTCTTCCTGAAAACCACGGTTGATTTGACATACGACCTATTGCGGTTACCACGACGATATATTATGAAAGATGCTGAACAAGCTGATAAAAATTCATGTCAATCCGCGTATCCAGTACGGCGTGTTGCGTGTTAGTATAACACAGATCTGGCAGGCACAGAAAAAACTTTGGGAAATTGGGAAAAACATTGCACAAGAACAGATGTGTGTGATACTTGTTCTCTGAGCTCTCAGCGGTAAAAAGTCACAATGATTTTCCCCCAAATACCTAGACGATTCTACTGAAATACTGGTATTTTCTCGTGAAATTACTGGTATAATACCTTTAAATAGAGGTATTTTACCGGTAGAGACGTCAGATGAAGAAAGGTAAAATACCTCTAATATACCTGTATTTTACGTCTTTTTCGGGTATTCTTAAAGGTATTTTGAATAAACGTATAAAAATGGTAAAGGTATGTCTATACCGGTACAAATACCTTCACAGCTATTACTATTTCACTATTAGGTCCCTGATCATAAGTGCAGAATGCCCGCGGGAACAGGCGTTTTGCAGGCCAAGTAAGGATGAAACCTTTGAACTGTAATAAAAGATATAAAATGTTGACTTTTGGAACATTATGATACAAATCTCTAAAGCTAATAAATCAACAATCGTCTCTTTTAGAAATCAAGGGAAAGGAAATCCTATCTTTTCGGTTTTTCCGTCCAATATTCCTCCTCTCAATGGAAAAAACCCATCCTTATCACTATAAGATCCACAGTTCCCTATTGTATACTTCCATGAGAGAAATACGAAGATACCAACAGTCAGAGAGAGCTCCTGAGATACAAGAAATGGAATAAAGAGCTGAGTAAGAGCACAAAGAAAACAGACCTCGAAGCTTCACTAAGGAAGCGGAATTCAAGTTCAAAAGCCGGCCTGGCAAAAATATTTATACCAAAAACGGACTAGCAGCGTCGTCCAGGAAGATTGACTTTGCTGGAAGTGGAAACACGGGGCTTTTACCAGAGGCGGTACAAAAGCGGAATTCATATCTGCGGTATACATCAGTCAGAGCTTCTGCTATTTCATTTTACAGCTCAGAACAGCTGTAAGGGAGATGTGGTGATGTATTTTTGTGAAAAGATTTTTCAAGATTTTATGGAAGCAGGTAGCATATTACTGATATTTAAGTCGTAGCAAAAATGAAAATATTTTGTATTTTTATTTATTTTCTATAAAAATCAACTGCGAAAGAGTAAAAAGCTGAAATTACAAGAAAAGAGACATACTCCGATAATTCGCACAGAAATGTCTGTTTGCTTGAACTTCGTAAATATAATCAAAACCTCTGTCATATTGCTAAAGATTGAGATTGTTTCCCGCGCTTCAGACATTTGCAAATGAAACATTATGTAATCGCAGAGGCTCTCATTATATTCAACATTGATATTGGCATCAGCTGTACATCGGCCAATATATAGTTCACGTTAATATTCCAAGTATTTTATGAGGCAACATCCATCAAGGTTACAAATAATTTTATCTAAGGAAATTCAATAGTAACAAAAATTAAAGAGAAGCCGTCTGACATAAGAGTTGAACAACTACTCAAGAATCTAACTCAAACTGTGTTGGCCACGCTTTGAGAGTAATATTTCAAATAGATATTGCGTTGACAGATCAATTTGCATTCCGGCTTAGCTCGTTTGATGAGGTCTAAGACCTGCAGAATATCATATTTTACGTAGAATTAAATTCACATTTAACACGTTTGTCACTTGAGATGCACAAAAAATGAATATTTTTCGTTTTAAGCCCCTGAAAGTCCAATCCACACTCATGACTCTCCAGCCACGCCTACGGGCCAGAAGAGAAAGTAGTGATCAGGGAGAGAGTGGGCCAAAGCGGAGGCGGGGCAGAGACACATGGCGCGCGCGGTGCGGAGTGGGTGCGGCGTCGGGACCGGAAGCGGGCCTCCGCGAGCAGAGAGCCTTCGGGAGAAGTGTGGGCGGGGCCGCGAGCCGAATTGTGAATTCAATTCACGGCTGCCAATTAAGACGGTCCGCACACTCCTCGGCCGCTCCGCGCCGCTCCGGCCCCCGAGGGGAGGGGGGAGTCGGAGGACAAGGTGGAACATGGGGCGGGGAGAGGGGTTTGAGCAGGACAGCAGAGTGAGTGTCTCGGGGCCGGATAAGAGGCAGGGATGGTGGTGCGGTGGTAGGTCGGTGGGGGGGGGAGAAAGGGAATGGGGTGGAGGTGGAATGGCCGCAAAAACTGCGAAGGATGTGACGACGGAGGCGGGGTTGGAAGCGGAAACAAAGCATAAGCAGCTAGGAGGGGGAGGAAAGGGAAAATAATTATGCAGAGAAGGATACAGGTGGGGATGGTGAAGTGGTAGAAATGGAGAGGGAGATGCTGTTAGGAGCACAATGGAGGTGAAAGAGACTGGCCAGACCAGACGGGATCAGACGTGGTGTCGTCTTTCAAAGCGGATACAGTGGGTTTTTTCGAAGCTAAGCTAAGGGTAGAGTGGCTTTAAAAGTGGAAGTCATGGTGTCGCGAAAGATATTGCGAGAGCGGGGAACAGCAGAGATGGTAGTCGGGATAGAAGATGATGATAGATGATAATCGGGAGGGTAGTCGGGATAGAAGTAGAGCTGTCGGGATGGTCAGTCGAACAGGTGCAATCCGAAGTCATGGCTGAATTGCAGTGAAGTGAAAGAGAAAATGAAGGATCTCGAGAAAAAGTAGAAGGAAATTACAGCTTGTGTGAGAAGAGTGGATGTGACAACACCGGCGGGGGCGATCGAGAGACTTGCAAAGAGAATAGGGAACGATTTGCTGGTCATGGATCAGCGAGGAAAGAGGGGTTCCTACCCCTCTTTCGCCGCTGATCCAGAAGAGGTGGGGAAAGAGATATGGAGGAGATGGCGAGGAATATGTGGGACGCGGGTAGCGGGATGGGATCGGTGTAACGAGGAAGAAACGGTGGCATGAGTGGCTGAAAAGAAGA
>JAHLJT010008756.1:78843020-78869729 GCA_031308135.1 Acheta domesticus
TACTTCATCATTATCGTCGAGGAGGTTTCGTCTCTGATGATTTCCCGAAGGTCCTCACAATGAGGCATTATAATAAGAGTTGCACAGATCCTGACTAGCTTTTTGTTTATTTGGTCAAACCCTTACCTCTAATTTGACGCAAATGAACAGATTATGTACAATTGTGTTATTTCTCTAAATGTGAACTGATATTTCATCTGTAAATTTTTGAAGAAAGTTATACTTCGGCTCCTAGGTCTGCCGAGTTCCTTTCCCAGATGATGATGATGATGATGATGATGATGATGATGAAAAGAAAATGAATGTATCGCTTTTAAGAAAAGGTAGTACACCCAAAAGCACTCGCGAATGTTGAAGTCGCGAATGTTAAAACTGGTAGCATTTCTCTAATCGCGAATTTGGAACTCGCGAATAGCGAATCCGCGAATGTCGAGGGATTACTGTATTCAGTTAAAGTTTAGGCTGATGTGAAGGAAATTGTAGTTGCAGTTTGAGCAAACATTCAGGAAGTAATGTGGACTCCCCTCAGGACCCACATTCAACGAATTACTAAATTTTATTCCGTAATTTACCTTGACACACCTGATCCTATTTCATCTAAAAATCTAACCCAGGGAGATGCCGATACTGACTGTATCTCTAGCTCTACTGGGAGCAATCTCGTAAATCTTCGCGGCTGTCGAAGATTGGCGTGGAACGAAAGTTGGTGGCACAGTTGGCGACTTCCTGCAGGCCACGACTGGCGCCCATCCCTGGCAGTATGTACCATGAGGCGGGAACGTCACAATATACATTCGGTTTTCTTCGCACCGTACACCAGTTGTTGTTTGTTGACTAATGTAAAAATGAATTATTATATATATTGTTATTATTATTATTGATCATCATCATCGTATATTTAAGTATGTGATATTTTGTGGCATTTATCATTCATCTGCATACTCTCGCCGGTTTTTTACCAGTTCATCCTCAGGTGTAGGCACACGTTTAACTTACTTAAATTTCCCATTTCCGTAGCCCTAACATGCCTATCTATTCCACGGGCCCCTACATTCAATGCACTATTTACTAGATGGACGTGCGAGAGCTCTTGGGGTTGCTCCTATATCAGCGGAATGGGAGACGAATGACATCACGCAGGCAGCGTCAGGTGCGGCGCGAAGGGGCATCCTGAGTTACGCTGTCACCGGTCTCACTCTGTTAACCGAACGGGGAGGGAGGCAAGAGGGATCCTTGCATAATTCAGGTGCAATGTGTATTTGTTTTGCCTATCATCCTCTTACGTCAGCCAAACAGGCCAAGAAAGATGTGATAAATGTGAAAAGGTAGTGCACGGTGGCTGGAAGAGTCCACCATCTCACCACGCACAGCGTAAACTGTGTGGTCATGCTACAAGGCTCGGATTCGAAACCGAAGCTCTTCTATCGATATCGATGCTGCCTTAGAATGTCGATCGTGGGCGGACCGATCTCCTTACCAGTTTGAAGATATAAAACGTCAAAATAGATACGTAGGTTTTTTTGAGCGATAAGACAGACATGTGGCAAACATGACGTATTCCCTTCAGTATATGTGTTTACTGTTTGACTTAAAGTGTACATGGCCAAAAGCGTCGGCCTAGCCATAGTAGGAAGACCAAATTCGCTTTTGAAAAAATTTAGTGTTGTAAAAAAATGTATATGAACAGAAAAATTAGAAAAGAAATTGTTAATATTGGGATGTAGCCCTAAGTTTCATAAGCATTCAATGAAAATTTTACATGTAAGAACCCAACATAAGACAAAGCTACTATTTACAAATTTAGAAAATATTGGATGTAGCCCTTAGGATATCTAAACATACAGTGAAAATTTTACTTGTAAGAACTTATGATTTGAAAACTACTATTTACAATGGATAAATATACAACGACCCGCGCGGCTGGGCCGGCAGGGAGGGAGACATATATTCCCTTCAAGATAATTAGCAAACTCCGCCTGCCTGAGCCTCTCTTCGTCACACGGCTGCAGAAAATAACAATTTTTATAGAGAAACTGTAATGCTGTTGTTTGCCTAGGCCGGAAATAGAATTTTTCTTCTTTTTTCGCAGCTTTTAGAATAATTCTTGTGGCCATTAACAATTCCCGAAGAGATCAAATGCTCAGTTTTACAAACTATTCTACTTAAATATTCTTTTCTCTGGTTATTCAAAGGGAAAGTACAATAATAAAAAGTTTTCTTAGATTTACATGCATAGATTTTTAGTACTACATGTCTCACGTTGGTTTTTCGTTTATTCTCTTTCTGATGAAATTGGAATCAAAGATATCAATTAAACACATTCAAAACTGCGAATTTTAGTGAAATCCGATATAACAAGTTAGAGTTAAAAAGGCCAAGCTCCGATGACCGTGGATTTTTTCAATGAAACTACGAAAGGCTAAAGCGATATATGTGAACGAAGGCTCTGGAGATAGAGCATTTTACACGTGCGCATTCCCTTTAATCAACAAATTGAAAACACAAAGTGAGAGCAAACTTGAATATTGACTAGTAATTCAAAAGTCTATGGAACCTGAGAAAAGGCTTTGAACACATTTCGTTCCACACAATTCGCGACCCACTTCAGATTGATTGACTTATTGGCAGGACCATGCGTCACATTTTCATTCACATTCATACTTTATGCAATATTTTCACATTTCAATAATCCAGAATAAAATGTATAAAATTTAATAATGGAAACCGAAAAACTTGTTCAGAATTGCATGAAATTTAAATTAATCCACTTTCATAATTCCTACGTAATATTGAAACGGAATCAGGTTTTTCTTTCATTTATAAAGAATAATAAAAATATCAATATTTAATTAATTAACGCTCTACCTTGCCCCGTATGGGCGTGCCACAAGAAACGACAACTTGGGTTTACTTATTTATACTATTTAATAAATAATGAATTCTGATCTTATTTACTTCATAACAAGCACGAACATATGACATAGAACCCCGAACCGTTTCACAGAAATTTATAGGATCGTGGGGTGCGAAGCCGCCTGTATCAGGATACGGTGTTTATTGCTATTGCAAGCAATTCGTACGTAGCAAGAAATAAAACAAAAATTATTAAATTCGAAGCCACCATCAATCGCTGCATTGGAGTTTATTCTTGAAGTTTACCTGAGCATCGTAGCCGCCCTCTCGCTGCTGACATTGCTAACATATCACAAACAATCTAGATGCCCTTGAAAAAAATATGAAGAATAAACAATAACACACAAAACATAAATATTTACCTAAATCTCACGCTTAACACTCAAAATACTCATTCATACCGGCGCGCTTTCTTTTTGTCATGGCCATATATTTATTTAAAAAGTGTTAGTTCTTTCCTTTTTCAATATACATGACTTGACCTTCTTACACGAATTATGACGACAGCCAATCAAAATAATCGGTATTAAAGCACTTTCCTTTTCGAAGTCTCGGCAACGCTAGGCGCGAACCATCACCAGTCCAACCAACTTCAATTATCTCGTTCTTCACACTATTATAATTGTCCGTGGTCTCCACAGATCTGTATGCCCATTTTCTCCTTAACTAATGACGCTTTATTCGACTAGCCTCGACACGTTCCGCCGTTCGAATTTTACCAGTCTTGCAATGTTGGCTTAATAAATATACAAAAACGTTCCTACGCCTCCGCACCGTCATTTCTCGCTATGAACAATGCCGTGTTTTTCCTTTACTAAATATAATTATGAATTTTATGACATGCCCATGTCAACTGACACAATATATTTTAGTTTACCACTTCAATGTCCCTTACAACGATATGATGCCATAGAAGCTATTATTAGTTCAGATATTTATCAGTAAAACTATCATTTGGCAACGGAATTAATCAGCAGCAGGAATATAATCTCTTATAATATATATTTTTTCTTAAAAATAATCTAATAATTTCTCTTATAGGAAGCAATCAATATTGAATGAGTCCGTGAATCCCGGAGCACTTCTTAAGTAGTTACTATCATATAACCGCACATACAGAATTATTGATCTAAGTAGGTGATACACACGGAATCAATACCAGCTCACAATTCCGTAGTGTTGAAAACCCGCTAGTAGTTCTGAGGGAGAAGATAACACTGACTGTACAGCCAAAATTAAACTAATATGAATAAATGTTCAAGTCACAACATCCAATGATTCACTATATATCTCGCAGTGTATGCATTTCGGCCATTAAAGAGGGCGAAAATATCCAGTGAAACTGTCTTCTCAAAATGACCATTTCCTGCATTACAGTTATTCCTCACAAGGATGGCTCATTCAAAAAAAGAACCGGTTCATTCTTATTATCAGTAACTTTACCACCTCCAGTCTTCTTTAAAACAACTAAATAAACTCGCCCTCTGAGATTATCAAACATTCTCCTAGAACGAAACCTGAATGACTTTCAACCAGCCAGCCGTGAAAGCCATCAATTGTAATCTATTCTTTAACAAAGGAACGAAAATCAACTGTGGCGTTTTGAAAAGTTCACTACGTATTACAAAATCAAGCTAATTTTGTTGATCATTATTTCAAAATAAATTGAAAAGTATTGAAATTTTTTATTTATCATATAATATAACCAGCTTCTTTCTTATCGCATAGTGATGGTCACTCTAACCAAAACCTATAGTTAATATGTTCACACATCAGTACAAATGATATTTAATTATTGCGGATCAAATTCATTATCTATGAGGAAGAACGAATATCAGTTCATGATATTATGTCCAAGTCAGTTACCTATAATCGAATCATTTTAAATAATATCGTTGCATTGTGGTAATTTGAAATTTGTAATTCAAAATCAGTAAACCAGAACAAGATTTGATATTGCTAAATAATGTTTTGAATTACTCGCGTGGATATAATTCTGTAGAATGAGCAATCAATTCAATGATTTAGTAATAGCAATGCTAAAATCTAAACACCAAAGTCCTCTCAACCTAATTGAATGTAAACTGCAGTATTTTAATGATCACGGACTTAATTGAGGCGCTCAGAATAATAACGCCAGATCCCAAACGAAGTACGTTTAGAGAAAACGTTTTCTTTTTTCTTTCACGTTCACTTCAACTCCGGACAAAATTTTGAAGGTGGAATTTGAGGGTTTTGCCATATTCCAATTTATTTGATATTTCAGCATTTGATAGGTATGCAGCAGGTGTCTACCGTCAACTAAAAATGCGAGATCGGTTGAGAGCTTCCGTCTAATAACGGAATATCCCCAGAGCCTCAATTTCTTGTTCAGATATATCGTTTCGCTGGTGGTTAGGTGGAAGAGCAAGACTTATGGCCTGAGCCTCGCCAGAAATGAAGACATTATTATTTTTATTATTATTATTCCATTACATCACGACTAAAGATCTTATGAGTCGGCTGAATATAAAATCTACTCCAGGTTGCAACCAGCTACCTAAGGAGCAGATTCGGTGAATATCAGTGCCTCTACAATACTTTACGCAAAATGTGGGCTGTTCCAAATAAAGCAATTTCTTGCACTTCCCAGTCTTTTGAATTACCTGGGAGTTTAGACAAGTTCTTACACACATTTTGCGGAACAAATCCCAGAGCTCCGATAACTATCGGGACGACCTGTGCTTTTACGCCCCACATTCGGCTGATCTCGATTTCCAAACTCTTGTATTTAAGACGTTTCTCTGCCTCCTTGGTAACGATGATTTGATCGCAAGGTACAGCAACATCGATAAGTAAACACGATTCTTTCGCCAAATCCCGGATAACTATATCCGGTTTGTTTGCCGCTATCGTGCGATCAGTTTGAATTTGTTGGTCGTACAATATCGTACACAATCCAACAGACGTCACCGGTTTCGGTGAGTGTTCGTACCACTTGGGGCATGTGTTTGGAACTTCGAGGGCGGTACAGATCTGCCAGTGGAGGTAGCTACACACCCTGTCATGTCTTTTAAGGTATTCGGTCTTTGCTAGGATTGGACGAGCTGAGACAATATGATCAATGGTTTCTACTTGCTCCAGGCAAATGCGGCATTTATCATTTTGGGAAATTTTGAGAACCGCTTTATCATAATGTCGTGTTCTCAACGCCTGATCTTGAGCAGCTACTATAACTGCTTCCGATTCTGGCTTCATTCTTCCCCTTTTAAACCACATAAATGATTGATCTTTATTGATCTGCACCTTGTCCATTCTTTTTAGGTATTGTCCGTGGAGTGTTTTGTCTCTCCACGATTTCTTTAACATTTTTTGTGTCTCACACTTCATGTTTAGCAGCATCAGAAGTTCAGTATCTGTGTTATTCGACGTGTCTTGCCTAGTTTTCTTCGCAATGCTTCTAGCTACACTAACAATGCCTCTGTTTCCCATTCTTCAGTCAGATTTCATGACCAGCCTCATTAGAGGGTCATCTTGAAGGCTGACTACATACTTCCCCAACCCGACTATTGCGTTGTGCCAGGAGGTCTCAATTTGTCTGAGGTCTCTTCCTCCTTCCTTACGTGACACATAAAGTCTATGTATATCAGCTCGAGGGTGGGAAACATGATGCATTGTTAGCAGTTTTCTAGTTTTTCGATCCATGGTGCGAATTTCTTGCTCAGTCCAGTCCACTAGTCCAAATCTGTATTCGGCTACAGGTACCGCCAAACTACCTATTGCAGATATTTTATTCCTGGAATTCAGAGCGGACTGCAGGACCAGTCTCACTCTCCTATAATACTCCCTACGAATTCTCTCTTTCATTCTGTCATTCGAGATGGTTTCACATTCTTCAATGCCCAGATATTTGTAAGTTTTACCTGGCTCAAGATCTTGAATCACAGTGTGCGTATCAATTTCAATGTTCTCAGACGTTGTGAGTTTCCCTCTTTTTAAATTGATTTTTGCACATTTGTCAAGACCAAACTTCATGCAGATGTCATTGCTAAAGTCATTCACGGCAGACAGCATTTGGGAGAGAATCGCTTCATTCTTAGCAAACACTTTCAGATCATCCATGTAAAACAAATGTGATACTGGCCTTTCATCACCATGGAGCTTAAAACCAAAGTCAGCTTGCGACAACTGTCTCGATAGTGGGATCAAACTAATGCAAAAAAGCAGAGGGGATAGTTAATCTCCTTGAAAAATACCCCTTTTAATCTGAATACTTCTGGTTTCTACTGCTTCCTTTCCGCTGTGTATTAGTAACCTGGTACTCCACGCCTTCATACTAGCCTTGCAAAATTCAATAAGTCTAGGATGAAATCGATAGATCTCCAGTGTCTTCAAAATCCAAT
Source organism: Acheta domesticus (assembly GCA_031308135.1). NCBI lineage: Eukaryota > Metazoa > Arthropoda > Insecta > Orthoptera > Gryllidae > Acheta > Acheta domesticus. Next base: position 78,850,316 of record JAHLJT010008756.1, read on the forward strand.
CGTGTGGTACACTATCAAAGGCCTTTTGGTAGTCAATCCAAGCCATGCTCAAATTACGTTTGCGTTTCTTTACATGATTCAAGATGACTTTATTCAGGAGCAAGATTTCCTTACAGCCATAAGATCCTTTACGACATCCTTTTTGTTCAGCTGGCATCAGATGATTCTTGTCTAGATATCTGTACATTTTGTGAGCTATGGCTGAAGTTATAACTTTGTACAGGACTGGCAGACACGTAATTGGCCAGTAGTTCTTCGCCAAAGAGCTGTCTCCCACTTTGGGTAGCAAATACTTATTATTATTATTATTGTTATTATTATTATTATTATTATTATTATTATTATTTACATAGATGTAATATACGTTTAATAAGTGATTATAAACATGAATAACAGAAAAAATATGAATCGCATTAATGAAGTCTTTGAATTGCAACTCATCGTTAACATGATCAGTGTTGCACTTGTTTGTTTGCACAATATTTTTTTAAAATTTATTTTATTTAAAGTCGCATCAACGATAAGGTTATTAGCGACTGCAAATACACATGTTATACTATATTTAATACAGGATTGGATAAAATAGCGAAAATACAATTTAAACAAGAGTGAAACAGTAATTTACAAATGACATACTACTTATAAATCGTCATACACTTTTAATAATTTACACAATGTTAATATTTTTTATAGAAAGTCATTGGAGTATAAAATATTTTCAAGATTATCAGTCTGTAGGATTGATTGGCGTTCACTGATATATTTTGTACATGTCTGAAGGATATGGACAATTGACAGTTGTTCGTTGCATGATTCACATTTTAAGGGAGCCGTGGAATTTAACATATGTGAGTGAGTTAGCTTGGTATGTTCAGATATTCGAGAGTGTGTTGATCTTGGCTACTGAGTTTTTTGTTGGTTCTTAGTTTATGGAAATCATGAATCATTTTATGTATACTGCTTATTTTGCTCTTTTTCCAAATCGTATTCCACTGCTTTTTTATGATCCTGATTATGTAACTCCAAGTATTCTTGATGGAGTGGACAATATTGTGAACATTTTTTCCTGACTTGAGATTCACGAGAAAAATCGGGATGAGGCTTCCGTTCGTCATAATTGAATCAGCTTTCTGGGGAGGAGACCAAAAAATTAACAGCGTTTTTCCTTGTCTGTTTAGAAGATTGCACAGTTCCTGAATATTAATAACCATTTCCGACTTCTGATTCGTGTTGCAGATTTGGTGAACAACAGCAGCAGACGTCGTGTGGATAACACTGTTTTCATGTGAGTACTGGTGAATTGTTTCTAGTGCAGACATGAGGGCGTACTTCTCGGCTGTAATAGAGCGACAGTATTTGTGTATTTGGAATTTGATAAGGTTGTCAGGGGTTCGAACAACTGCTTCGGTTGACTGATCATTTTATCACAGCTTATATAAAAGTGATTGTAATTTTGGTGGTCGTTATACATTCTTTTATCCCATTCTTCGTTATTTAGGGGACTGTCGCATTGCTCGTACCATGAAGATTCTAGCGGGATACATGGTAAAGTTGAAGGTGGAATTCGATAGTAAGCGTTTTTTTCAGCTCTGATATTTGTTACATTGATGTTAGTGAGAATTTGCTTAATTCTCCAGTAAAATGGTTTGATTTGTTGATGTCTGCTATATAGGTGGAGATGAGGGAAGACATCGTTGTACACAGTATTGTTTCCCACCTCACAGAGAAATTCAGTAGTCATTAATTTCTACCGTAACTCACAATGCGACTAAATTTACTTTATTCTCTCAAAAAGTATTGATTCTCTAATGAATGCATACTCACTGCACATATTTTAATGCAATTGTCGTTTATCGGTATTCTACCCTGGGAAGTCTCTCTCTCAGTATCATCACCCGAGCTCTCCGGGTGTGAAATGAGTGTTTCTTACACATCTCATATTTTATGTTTTTAAACGTTATACCGCAAATTTCGTATTTTACCACAAACGGCTTTGGCATATACTTTCGTATATGAATATACAAAGAACATGGAAGTAGAGTGTTGGTAAATATTTTAAAACTGGATATTATTTTTGGCAGCATCTATGTATCAAACGACATCAAGCAAATGTAGAGTTTCCCTACTACATCATACAAAGAAATATCGACAGTGACACTCGATTTTATCACAGTATCTTCAACAATACCACAGCGTTAATCCCATTTATCACCGTTATCTCTATCACATCACCGCCATTTCTATGACTAATTTCGCCACTCTCGACTCCATTCCCCTCTGGGGAGCTTCCAGAACCTTTTCTTCATAGAAGCTTTCAGAATCCTTTTTCATATAAAGAACCTTTATCCGAAAATCAACAACATAAGCTCATTTTAATTTAATCGCTATTCGGAAAGTGAGGCAGAAGAGCTACTAGCCGGCTGCTTCGGCCAGTATCGCTATCGGTGCCACGTTGCCGCCTCCTCCATTCTCGGAAAGAGTTGCAAACTTTTCACGAAGCTGACGGTAGTTGCCTCTTGTATCATTAATATGTTGTGCACACAAAGGCGGTCTGGTGCAATGGGTGCTTCCTTCGATGTTCGTGCCCTTCCACTGACCTGGTTAGACCCCCCCTAAACGGAAGAAGTAGTTAAGAAGAAGAGTTGACTGTCAGGGGGTAGAGGAGATGTGGAGATGGTGTGGGATGCCAGGGTGAAGAGGGTCTCGGGAATATTCAAAAGTTGGATTAGCATTTATGCACGATTCTTCGAAACTGTCACGACGAGAATTTAGGTGGAGCAGACTTAGTAGGTGGGGGAAGAGAAGTTAAGAGGGAGATTGTAGAGTTGCACCTTCAGTTTGCTTCTGTTCTTACGCAGTCACATGATTTGCTTTTATCTCCATTTTCCTCTCTTCTTCTTTCTGCTCTTATTTTCTACGTATTTGTACCGTACGCTGCAGAGCCAGTGTAATTTCTCTTGGCTGTCGCTCGGTTAGCATTTTTCTTTTTCCACTTTTTTTTTTGCTTTTCCATCGTGAGGCAAAGGCTGAAAGCGTGAACGGAAGAGATGCCAAAGCATTCTATGGCAGGTAGAGGTAACACTGGTTATGTGTTGACGCGACCCTACATTTAGGGTACACCTTTAAGCCACGTTCGACTTTCAAGCATGATATATATATGATTCAAGTGATACATTATTCAAATGCTGTAAAAATAAGAATATGTTTGATATTGAAAGCTTAAAAACATGTATGAAATACAGATGTCAGAAATAGCATTTTTTGGACACTATTTACAATTAAAGCTGAACTCTGTTAACAATTAAGAAAAGCTTCTGAACATATGTACTCTCAATATCTTGTTTTACATGCCATTTCAGTATGAAAATGATAATTGGTGTTCAGATAATGATAAAGTCTAGAGGAAAAAATGAGCTGTTAATAAAGAATAGATCGGCGGCGAAACAAATTTTTAGAAAAAAAGCTTTTTGTAAACGAGAAAAATGTTATGTATCACCAACAGGAATTTTTTTCTGAAATACATTTTAAACTTGCATCCGTGACTAATACCGTGTTTTTCAAAAACAAACAGAATACCCAATGTTTCTCTTCAATTCACTACGCCTTATTACGAAGGTACCAGGTGACCTCCAGCGAACATTCTGAGCTTTGGAGTAGTTTTAAAAGGGAATATACTTGTAGATCTATACTAAAACTAACTTCTAATCCCAGAAGTATGATTTATATCGTAAGGTTCTGTACTGCGTGGAGGAAGCATTATAATTATACTGATCGGTTATTATCATACACATATTTGAATCCATGCGGTTTAAAATTCCTCAATATCGATCAATCAACTTTTACCTTTCCATATTCTGCTCGTTTCTCATCATCCATACTTCGGACTTGGGGTACATGAAGCCTGCACAGCATCTTTCACTTTTTCTAACCTCAGGAGCGGCGTGCAAGCAACTCGGGTGCGAATGCGAAAATCGATGAAGGATAGGATGAGATTAAGTCTAGGAATGGGGACCGCAAATTAGAATGCGTTTCTTAACCATTCTACCGGTCGGTTGTAAGGATATCGTAAACTAATACTACATTTGAGAAAACTGAAAAAAACAAACTTTCATTGGGAGCGCTTGATGACGTTCTAATTTACACTCTGTTTCGACATTTGTTTATTAGACCATTATAGTAAATACGTTGTTTCTAAAATGCGAAAAGCGAAATGTATGCATAAATTTATTTTTGATTTATTTATTGTGTATCGAGATAACATTTTCAGGGACTCATTTTGCAATAGTTGTACTATTTGGATTCTTCATGCAAGTGCTTGTCCTTCTCGTTTTTCTTAATTTGCCACGTAAACACCCGTTTTTGTCGCCTACATGCCCGAGGAAATGGATGGCAGGTCATGAAAGGTCCCAATGCTAATTGTGGCAAAAACTACCTGCAATGCTTGATAGCTCTTAAAAACGTATATCGTCGTGGTAACTACAATAGGTCATAAGTCAAAAAAATTTTTTTTGTTTGTTACACCACTGTGATCAGTCAAGAGAACCACATCAGCTGCAATAGGTCGTAAGACGAGGGAGTAATGGAAAACCGAATAGCAAGCTTCTACATTAGTGAAAGCGACTGTAAATATATGGAGAGGTAGGAACGTATTTCGTTCTTCCTGAAAACCACGGTTGATTTGACATACGACCTATTGTGGATATACTATTATGAGTTTTGAAAGGTGCTGAAAAAGCTGATAAAATTTCATGTCAATCCGCGTATCCAGTACGGTGTGTTGCATGTTAGTATAACACTGATCTGGCAGGCACAGAAAAAAACTTTGTGAAATTGGGAAAAACATTGCACAAGAACAGATGTGCATCCTTTAGAAACTTCATAATTATTTTCCGGCCCATCAACTGCTTTGATAATTAGTTCAGTAAGTGTAGTGTGTGTTGACTTTCAGGAAGTGGGCTGAGTTAGGTCAAAACCAGCAATGCCGATGCCTCCGCTGCGACTCTGACCGGGAGGTTGTAGGGTTCGAATCCTAACGATGGCGTAATTTTCGACACTGGCTGAATTTAGCTAGGTTTAATTGAGCCTCTATCTGGAGGAGAATTGTAGTGGCAGGTTGCTTTGATCAATCCAGGCGAATGCCGGAGCATTACTTTACTAAACGGACCATGAACCGCACGCGATCTCTCCTTCCTCTTCTTTGTCTTTATCTCTCTTACTAGCACACCTACATGCACTACACTACTACAGTTGTCTGGAGACCAGTCGAGAACTTGGTTTTGGCTGAGGCGGTGCTCCGTTGGGGGAGATTCTTGGAGGAGGAAATCCCCTAACCGAAAATGTATGTCGGCGCCGGATTTGAAATTCCAGCGCCTGAGGAGCACCGCAACCCCCGAGGTTAAACCTGCACTACATTAACTGGGCTAATGTACGTGCAATCTGTTGGAAAATACATAAGTCAATCAGTCAATAAATCCGAAGACGCTGGTGTTCCTCTCCTGCTAATAAAATGTGGCGTCCAAACTAAACGTTTGCTTCAGGGGCGTTCCCTTCTTCAATTAGTTTATTTTGATCAGTAGAAACAAACCGCTTGTCGGGCGGAGAATCCTAGCACCGGGCTGCTCAGATCATTAGTTTCCCGTGGTTTCTCCGATCAATATCAGGAGCAGTCCCCTAACAATCGGGCCACGGACCAAGCGCGATCTTACCTTCCCCTTCCTTGTCCTATCCTCACCCCTTACTTACGCACACGTACACTTACATTCCTTACACTACCACACATTCCGAGAGACAGGTCGGGAGCTTACAGTTTGTCCCGGCTAAGGTGGTTTTCAGCTGGTGGGAGATATCTGGTTGGGGAAAACCATCTAGCTGACAATAGGTCGGCGCCGGATCTCACCATCCAGCGGGGAAGATAAGTGCCACTTCCAGAGGGAAATGCATGCACTATATTTAAGGGATTAATGAACTTAGCAGATGACCCGCCCTGAATCACTAATAAACAGTCATCAATCGAAACAAACTGCAGCCTCTGACGGGTTTCCTGAGATTTCTACTAGTGTAGTGCGTAAAAGAGCTTGTATTTAAGGCGAAAGAATGAAGAACAAAAGATAATGCGCGAATGTCTAAAATCCGCCACTGCCGAGATTCGAACCCCAGGAACTCCCGGTCAGAAACTCTGCAGTGTCGATACTTGTTCTCTGAGCTCTCAGCGGTAAAAAGTCACAATGATTTTCCCCCAAATACCTAGACGATTCTACTGAAATACTGGTATTTTCTCGTGAAATTACTGGTATAATACCTTTAAATAGAGGTATTTTACCGGTAGAGACGTCAGATAAAGAAAGGTAAAATACCTCTAAATATACCTGTATTTTACGTCTTTTTCGGGTATTCTTATAGGTATTTTGAATAAACGTATAAAAATGGTAAAGGTATGTCTATACCGGTACAAATACCTTCACCGCTATTACTATTTCACTATTAGGTCCCTGATCATAAGTGCATAATGCCCGCGGGAGCAGGCTTCTTGCAGGCCAAGTAAGAATGAAACCTTTGAACTGTAATAAAAGATATAAAATGTTGACTTTTGGAAAATTATGATACAAATCTCTAAAGCTAATAAATCAACAATCGTCTCTTTTAGAAATCAAGGGAAAGGAAATCCTATCTTTTCGGTTATTCCGTCCAATATTCCTCCTCTCAATGGAAAAAACCCATCCTTATCACTATAAGATCCACAGTTCCCTATTGTATATTTCCATGAGAGAAATACGAAGATACCAGCAGTCAGAGAGAGCTCCTGAGATACAAGAAATGGAATAAAGAGCTGAGTAAGAGCACAAAGAAAACAGACCTCGAAGCTTCACTAAGGAAGCGGAATTCAAGTTCAAAAGCCGGCCTGGCAAAAATATTTATACCAAAAACGGACTAGCAGCGTCGTCCAGGAAGATTGACTTTGCTGGAAGTGGAAACACGGGGCTTTTACCAGAGGCGGTGCAAAAGCGGAATTCATATCTGCGGTATACATCAGTCAGAGCTTCTGCTATTCATTTTCCAGCTCAGAACAGCTGTAAGGGAGATGCGGTGATGTATTTTTGTGAAAAGAGTTTTCAAGATTTTATGGAAGCAGGTAGCATATTACTGATATTTAAGTCGTAGCAAAAATGAAAATCTTTTGTATTTTTATTTATTTTCTATAAAAATCAACTGCGAAAGAATAAAGAGCTAAAATTACAAAGAAGAGAGAGATATCCCGATAATGAGCACAGAAATGTCTGTTCGCTTGAACTTCGTAAATATAAACAAATCTGCCTCTGCCATATTGATGAAGATTGAGATTCCTTTCCGCGCTTCAGGCGTTTGCAAATGAAACATTGTGTAATCGCAGAGGCTCTGATTATCTTCAACATTGATATTGGCATCATCGGTACATCGGCCAATATATAGTTCATGTTTATATTGCAAATATTTTACGAGGTAACATCCATCAAGGTTACAAATAATTTTCTCTAAAGAAATTCAACTGCAACAAAAATTAAAAAGAAGCCGTCTGACATAAGAGTTGAACAACTACTCAAGAATCTAACTCAAACTGTGTTTACCACGCTTTGAGAGTAATATTTCAAATAGATATTGCCTTGACAGATCAGTTTGCATTCCGGCTGAGCTCGTTTGATGAGGTCTAAGACCTGCAGAATATCATATTTAACGTAGAATTAAATTCACATTTAACACGTTTGTCACTTGATATGCACAAAAAATGAATATTTTTCGTTTTTTAAGCCCCTGAAAGTCCAATCCACACTCATGACTCTCCAGCCACGCCTACGGGCCAGCGGAGAAAGTAGTGATCAGGGAAAGTGTGGGCCAAAGGGTAGAGACACATGGCGCGCGCAGTGCCGAGTGGGTGCGGCGTCGGGACCGGAAGCGGGCCTCCGCGAGCAGAGAGCCTTCGGGAGAAGTGTGGGCGGGGCCGCGAGCCGAATTGTGAATTCAATTTCACGGCTGCCAATTAAGACGGTCCGCACACTCCTCGGCCGCTCCGCGCCGCTCCGGCCCCCGAGGGGAGGGGGGAGGCGGAGGACAAGGTGGAACATGGGGTGGGGAGAGGGGTTTGAGCAGGACAGCAGAGTGAGTGTCTCGAGGCCGGATAAGAGGCAGGGAATGGGGTGCGGTGGTAGGTCGGTGGGGGGGGGGGGAGAAAGGGAATGGGGTGGAGGTGGAATGGCCGCAATAACTGCGAAGGATGTGACGACGGAGGCGGGGTTGGAAGCGGAAACAAAGCATAAGCAGCTAGGAGAAGGAGGAAAGGGAAAATAATTATGCAGAGAAGGATACAGGTGGGGATGGTGAAGTGGTAGAAATGGAGAGGGAGATGCTGTGAGGAACACAATAGAGGTGAAAGAGACTGATCAGACGTGGTGTCGTCTTTCAAAGCGGATACAGTGGGTTTTTTCGAAGCTAAGCTAAGGGTAGAGTGGCTTTAAAAGTGGAAGCCATGGTGTCGGGAAAGATATTGCGAGAGCGGGGAACAGTTGAGAAGTAGAGGTGGGTTGGGAGCTATTGGGATGGTCAGTCGAACAGGTGCAATTCGAAGTCAAGGCTGAATTGCAGTGGAGTGAAAGAGAAAATGAAGGATCTCGAGAAAAAGTAGAAGGAAATTATAGTTTGTGTGAGAAGAGTGGATGTGACAACACCGGCGGGGGCGATCGAGAGACTTGCAAAGATAATAGGGAACGATTTGTTGGTCATGGATCAGCGGCGAAAGAGGGGTTCCTACCCCTCTTTCGCCGCTGATCCAGAAGAGGTGGGGAAAGAGATATGGAGGAGATGGCGAGGAATATGTGGGACGCGGGTAGCGGGATGGGATCGGTGTAACGAGGGTGAAAAGGTGGCATGAGTGGCTGAAAAGAAGATGGTGAAGAGGAGGAGGAGGAATGGGAAATGAGTGATGGGGAAGCAAAAGGTGGGAAAAGAGGACGAGATGATAAGGACAAGTATGTGGGAGGAGGGAAGGAGAAGGAAGGAAGAAAAAGGAGGGGATGAAAGGGCTGAGATAAGGAGGGGTGTGTGAAGGAGGGGCAACAAAGGAAGGGAGGAGGGTAGAACAAGGAGCAGGGAAAAAGGTAAGGAGACGAAAAGTTAACGAGAAGTAGGGAGAGGAAAAAGGAAGGGACGAGAGACTGAGGCAGGAAAGGAGAGGAGAAGGAATGGAGGAGAAAGTAAGAAGAAAAAGGATGGCGCAGGGAAGGCGGGTAGGAAAAGAGGCGAGAAATAGCGAAAGAAAAGGAGGGAACGAGAAAGAAGTGAGAGGGTAGAAGAAGGAAAGGGATATAAGGGCAGAGGAGTACGGGAGGAGACTGTGGGGTAGGAAGGAAGAGAGGAGGAGGGAAGTAGAAAGTCAGGAAAGGCTCTTGAGAGAAACAAATGGGGAAGCACAAGTGGAGAAGTAGGGATATGTAGGAGCAGGTGAGGAGCAGGAAAGGAGGGAGAAAAAAGAGTAGGGAATGTAAAGCATGAGTGGGGTGGACGCAGATGGGAGGCGCGATGGCGGGGGCCGGGCGGTGAGGGCGGGTCTGTTGCATCGAGGCCGCTTGCCGGGAAACAGACGTCCGCCCAGAGACTGATCGATGTCGAGAAACAGAGGCGCCAGCTGCCAGTGCACCCGCTCCTCCGTCCGCCGCGGACGGACTCTGCGGGTCAGCGGTAAAGGATGTGCAGAAACTTAGCTGATTTGATTTCATTTATTTGGTCAATAAACAGTAAAAACTGTTTCTGATGTGTAGGGGAAGAGATTATCTGCGCACATTTTCTTGAGGTTCAGAATGAAAAAAAGTATGTATGTATTTATGTAAGCTGAATGTATGTATGTATGAAAATCATTTAACAATCGCTTGCCAATGCCATTTCGGTAACCAGAGAACACCAATGCTTGTACGAGATTATTATTATTATCATTAATTTTGTTGCTCAAATTTCACAACTATTATCATTATCTACAACCACTAAAATTATATTGTAATGTGTTTATGGAAAGGGGTGGCTTATGAAAATGCTGGAGTTTCGACGAAGCCAATCCCTATGGCGACGGCTTCGAATATTTTTACCGAAATAGTTACCCATAGTGCTTTAACAATAATCTGTGCCTCTTTCCGTACCTACAGTTCTTCTGTCCAACACTGTCGTGTCGCTCTTTACAATATTATTACCTCCTAACAAACATACCCCTTTCACCACTCTAGACGTGTTTCTACGCAAAATATTTCCGTGAGATATAGCTTCTGGACGTATTCTTACGCTGCGAGGTTGTCGCTAGGAGATTCTGTAAGACACCGTATGCGTAACCGCGATGTCCACTCTGGACAAGTTTGCTCGCGCGGACGCGCTAGGACTAACCGATTCCTGCGTTTTCATGCGCGGTATCTATGTGTACTTCTGCATAAAGATAATAGCGGGGCCCACAGTGAAAAGCATGAGGCAAGACGCGTGACTCACTGTCGGCCGACCCGCAGCAGTTAAAGGGTTAATTCGTCTCTTGTTTCTGTACACCACCACCTCCATAATTTTTGTGCATTCCTGGAGTGGATGATCTCCTTTTGCGGTGTAAACTCTCTGGTTGTCTCATTTATTTGCATTCGTATACTCTCCGCTATTCCGCCGATCCGTAAATACTTCACACAACTTCAAATTTAGTACACTGCACACCGCAAAGATGCAATGACCACATACTGCTGTACCACGTCACCCAACGTTGCCGCCGTCCTTCCAGAGATACGCACTGCACTTTCTTTAGATCTGCTCACCGTCAAGTAGACCATTCTTCTTTGATACATTCATGCGTTCACATGTTCCCTCATTCACTCGTACGTTCACTCATCCACTCGCACTTTTTACTCAGCCACTCGCACGTGCATTCAGCCACTCGCACGTGCACTCAGCCACTCGCACGTGCACTCAGCCACTCGCACGTGCACTCAGCCACTCGCACGTGCACTCAGCCACTCGCACGTGCACTCAGCCACTCGCACGTGCACTCAGCCACTCGCACGTGCACTCAGCCACTCGCACGTGCACTCAGCCACTCGCACGTGCACTCAGCCACTCGCACGTGCACTCAGCCACTCGCACGTGCACTCAGCCACTCGCACGTGCACTCAGCCACTCGCACGTGCACTCAGCCACTCGCACGTGCACTCAGCCACTCGCACGTGCACTCAGCCACTCGCACGTGCACTCAGCCACTCGCACGTGCACTCAGCCACTCGCACGTGCACTCAGCCACTCGCACGTGCACTCAGCCACTCGCACGTGCACTCAGCCACTCGCACGTGCACTCAGCCACTCGCACGTGCACTCAGCCACTCGCACGTGCACTCAGCCACTCGCACGTGCACTCAGCCACTCGCACGTGCACTCAGCCACTCGCATGTGCACTCGGCCACTCGCACGTGCACTCGGCCACTCGCACGTGCACTCAGCGACTCGCACGTGCACTCAGCCACTCGCACGTGTACTCAGCCACTCACATCTGCTCCGTTTGATTTTAGATTTCCTCCACAATGTTCGTCTCCACTGATGCTACTATCGAACGCACCACGCGTGTCGGCACTCAGCTCTAGATATATAGTTCACGCCTTTCCATTGCGGATGTTGGCTCATATATCCCATAACTAGCATTTCCGCCGAGGTCACTGCGGCGAATCTGACCTGGAGAATCTAGGGCTGGAGTCCCAACGCTGACGGATTTTCGAAGTTGCTATGTCGAACTCGCCCGCTCTTTAAAGGAGATTTTTAACGGCCGCCTGTTCTGATCGTAAAATTTATTTGGTTTCTACGATCAATACCAGGCAAATGCCATATCAGTACCCTAACAAACACGCCATGTACTGGCGATCTTTCCGTTCTCTACCTTGTTCTATCCTCTCAACTCACATATTCTTACTAAACAATGTTATTAATTGTCTGATCTTAATTTCTTAAAAGAAATTAGAAATTTTATAAAAGAAATTAGAAATTTTTTAAAAGAAATTAGAAATTTTTTAAAAGAAAGTAGATATTTCTTAAAAGAAATTTCATATTCTTTCCCTTACATTCACTATACTACAAGGGAGAGGAGACTCAAAAGACAAGTCTGGAACTCAGAGCTTTTCCGAGCTGGGGCAGTGTCCGTCTGGGGTGGCCCCCAAAATGGAGACGACCACAGATACAACATTCACTACACTAACGGGACTACTTACCATAGAAGTTGACGTCCCAGAAACAATGAATCAATCCATTATTCTACTTCCTGTTGCTTGTTCTATTCTACTTCCTGTTGCTGAATTCTCACCGCCAAGGACTTCCGTGCACGGACCGTGGACATCATAGACTTGCACCGATTGTGACGTCACAGTCACCGTCACCACTACCCCCCACCCCACCCACCCTCGGTGCCTCCTCCGCCGCTGCGGCGTTATCGCACGGCGCCGCGCTGTGGCACGGGAGCTGCGGGCGCCTGCACAAATATTTCCCTTCGCCAATATTTGACCCGGCCCGGCCCTGCCTTCCCGGCCCGATGCGGTGAGGCCCGCCCGTGCTGACTGCGCCCACGCCCACGCCGCCGCCATCGCCACCCACTCGCTCGTTTCGCCTCTCGCTGCTTCACCGCCCGCTCTCCAACATACCCCCACCGCTATCCGTCAGTTCTCCGTCCCATATCCGCCCGCTCGATGCCCGTTCGTCGCCCGTTTGACACTCGCTCTTCCACACGCCCCCACTCAACTCCCGCCGTTCGAATTCACCCACTCGCGCGTTCAATCGCAAGTGCACTCACCCACACGCACCTCCACTAGCCCACTCACTGTATTCTTGGCTGTCCGGGATGAGCCGCGTGTCATTCGATAAAGCTGAAGTTTCGGCCATCTTCTCGTGACCTTCTTCACAGCTATACTGCTGGCTATAGATCTTCAGCTCCATCGACTGAGACGCAGTTCATCCCGGACAGCCAAGAATACAATGACTCTGGTCGCGGAAACTTACGAATACAGCCCACTCTTGCGTTTACAACACCACTCCCAAGTTCACTCGTCTAATCGTAAGTTTACTCCTCCATTCGCAAATTTACTCCTCGCCTCGCACGCTCACTTCTCTACTGCCCTTTTAAGTCCTTCTCTGGCTTGGGAGACGATCCCTTCGTACGTTCACTCATTCACTCGCACTATTACTCCTTCTCTCGGACCTTTACTTCTCCACTCCCATGTTTTCTCCTTGATTTGCACGTGTCACTCCTCTCGCTTATTGACTCCTGCATTCGCTCGTTTTGCCCTCCGCCGCTTCACCGCCCGTACTCCACCGTACTCCATTGCTAACCATCCGTTCTACATCAGCCTGCTCAATGTCCGTTTGTTGCGCATTTGACACTCGTTCTTCCACACGATCCCCCTTCGCACACCGAGCGAACAAAACTCGCCTACTCGCGCGTTTAATCGCAAGTGCACTCGCCCACGCCCACGTCCACAAGCCCCCTCTCACCACCATTTCCAAGTTAACTCCTCTATTCGTAAGTTTATTCTCCCATTTGCACGTTCACTCCTTCATTACCCCTTAACCCCTACTCTCGTACGTTTACTTCTCCACTCGCACGTGTACCCCTAATCTCTTTTGTTCCCTCCTCTATTCGCTCGTTTCACCTCTTGTTGCTTCACAACTCGCTCTCCACCATTCCCCCCAACGCTATTCATCGGTTTTTCCTAAATACTCGCGGTTGATGCCTGTTCGCCGCCTGTTTGACACCCGCTCTTCTCACGCTCCTCCATTCTCCCGCTGTTCAACAACAAAATCTCGCCCTCTCGCACGTTCAATCGCCCGAACGCACGTTCAATCGCAAGAGCACTCGCCCAGTCACACGTTCACTACACCTCTCCTAAGTTCACTTCTCTGCTCGAAGTTCTTTCCTCCATTTGCACACTCCTCTACACGCCATTTGCACACTCACTCTTCCACTTACATCTTACTCCTCCACCCGCACATTCATCCTTCTACTTGAAGGTCCACATCCCTCCTTGCGCAAGTCAATCCCTCTACTCAATCGTTCACCCCCGCATATTTACCCCGGCACGCGCACGATGACTCCTCCATTTATTTATTTATTTATTTATATTTAAAAAAAAGATTTAGAAATGTTTGTTCCCGAGTTATAGAAAATCAATTTCAACGAGAAATGAACTACAAGCAAAAGGAGTGCTCAACAAAACGTGCGCACAGTGATGCTACATTTACGTCCAGAAGCAAAACAAGGGGCCATCTCAGCATTTGCGTAATGGATCAGGGAAACTGAACAAAAAACTGATCGAGATGGGGGTCATTGAACCGGAAGCTGAAGTACATTATTTGTTACAGGCTTTTTTAAATGTATACAATACAAGCGTAAACTAATTCATTATATATCATTTTTTTGTTACAATAACCTTATTTTTCTTTTTGATGATCAGTATAGTCTCTAATTGTATAGAAACAGTTTTGCAGCAGAAAAGATTTTACATTTAACTTAAATTTGTGTACTGACTTTAATTGTTTAATGGCAAACATCCACTCGCCGACTCGCACCTACTCTTGACCCGCACGTTTCCCTCCCTCACTCTCACGTTTACTCCTCCCCTCGCACATTTATTTCTCAATTCGCACACTTATTCCTCGACATGAACTTCATTCCTCCACTCGAAAGTTCCACCCCTCCCATAGCACGTTTACTCATCCCCTCGCACGTTTACTCCTCCTCACGAATGATTACTCATTCACTCGTAAGTTCACTAGCCCAGACCCTAGCTCATTTGCTTACTCACCCACTAGCTCTCTTAGTCACAAATTCGTACGTTAATTTGCCTCACGTCCAAGCGACGACTCCGCTCGCCTGCCTGTTAGCCTGTCCTTTCGCTATCTTTTCTGTCCTCTTGACTCTCTTTCTCCTCTATTTCTCCCGTACTCCATTCCATTCCACCATGCAGCGTGATTGTTATTGGCTTCAAAACAATTTGATCGCCGATCCGGCTAGGGATGAAGCACTCTATGCAGGAGCAGTTCTACGTACATCGCGTCAAGAAATATACGTCCATTTCGCACACAGGCGCTGAGTGAAAAGGCAAAAATGAAGGAAGAGGTAGTACTAAAGATACAAACAGTTCAGGCAATATGAGTATGAAATGTTCTATGCAACGAATGATTGTGTGAGTGAGGTGGAGTGTGAAAGAAAATGTAAAAGACATGAATGCAAGTGTTAAAGAAAAAATGAAATCGTGAAAGACGCTAAAATATGTGAATATGAATAAGACAGAGGCAAAAGAAGAGACAAAAAAGAGAAGTAATGCTTTATTAAACGGATATAAGAGTTGGTAAAGTTGAGATATGTAATTCATTAGCATCAATAAAAATTCCTTTGTGTGTAATTGACACGAAGCACATATCAATTTAATAATTTCTAACGTACGCATACGTTGAAAAAATATATGTAGTCTCCGACCATGTGAAAGGTATTTATGGTTTCGTCGATACCTGAAAACTCGCAAAAAATTCGAAAACAATAAAAAGGTTTCGATTTCGACTAAAAAATGTAAATGTTTGATGGGGTTATGGCACTTATTCTCATATTGCACTTTCCCACTGAATTTGCCTACTCGGTACGTCTCTACTTATCTCAAAGCTGACGTTGTGCAATAGCAAAGCTCCATGGAAAATGCCACACTCAATTGAATATTTGCTATTCAGATAATGTGTTATGGAATAACAGAGTTTGAATATATTTGGTGTGTAAAGAAAGTTTATATTATTCATATCAGAATTTGTGAACATGTTTTTGTTAACAAATATAATTTAATGTAGTGTTAAAAACGGTATTTTATTTGTTGCACTTGAGAAGTGTTGATGAAAAACTTCTGGTGTGGTTTTGTTCTGCAGCATTTTTACTGTTGCAAGTCACTAGTAATTAATTAAGTCAATAAAATCAAATAAGTGGATGAAATAAGGACTTGTTTTCAAACATACTTTGGTATCTGTTACAATATTAACTAATGACGTCTCCTGGGGTGGAGAGTCCAGGAAATGCAAAATGAATTATGAATAAACAAATAGCAGGCTGACTTATTATTTGATTGTTTAATATGTAGGGAATATATTGTTCGATTGTTTAAAATGTTGGGTTTTGGTTCTACAGTTTGGTATTACAGCAAAGGAACATTTTCTCTTTTTTCGAACAACTGCATCAAACTGAATCATCTGTTGCGAGAGCTACGAGTTGGTCATGTTTATAACATGCGCTAAACAAAGAGGTTTCGTCTTTAGAGGGCTTGTGGAAGATAAGCATATGATACAATGCTTTAATGATCCAGTACAAATGTACATCTACCTTTCAGAAATTTGCATCAAATTCAATCTTCTTTTATGAGCGCAAAGAGTATGAAATGTTTATCACACTTGCAAACAATGAAGATGTCCTTTCTAGCAAGTTCGTAAAATACAAATACACGATACTACGCTTAGGGATTTCGGCTAAATCAACATCTAACATTCGGAATGTGCATCAACCTCAACCTTCTTTACGACCGCGGTGAGTTGGAAATGTTTATCGCATTCACTAAACAAAGAAGGTTTCCGCTGTAGCGAGTTCGTAAAAGATTAAGCATGCGGCGGAGGTCCCTCGGCTGGTCGGTGCAGTGCACCGACGCACTACCGCAAGTGAAATGAAGCCTACGCTTTGTTTAGTCAACAGCCTGCCGAGACAGCCACAAGCTGCGCTCGCTTGCATTTGTTATTCAGAACGAAGTGAGGGTCATCTCTTTTACATGAGTCGGCAGTAGTGATCCTACCAAAAGTACGGGGCTTTTGGGAGGTTAGAGTCACAAACACGTGCAGGAAGTGGTTCTCGAAATCTGAATGAACATTTAGAAGTGGTTGCTTAAATGTTATTAATTTCCGAACGAAATTATGCTAAAAGGAATATGATTGGATTTTAGTTAAAAGTAATTTAATAGCATTCTAACGAGAATTTTATAGGGTCTATTTCCCCCTTTAAACTTACAAGAAAAAGAAAAACTCGAAAGAATAATTATATAACTTACTTTGTTTTTATGGGACCAATAAAATGGACTTGCAGAACTTTGAGGCAATAACATGCTATGCTAAATTTCTAATGAAATTGAAATAGTAGTGTATATCGGCGCCTCATAGATGTACGTAGATGTTTTTATTTTAAAGATTCGCTGCAAGATGGCAGTGATATTTGTAAAATAATGTTCTTTATCCCTATGTGTAGAATGAAATGTCTAAACCTTTACTCTCCGTTTTCTCAAAACTTAAGTATTGAGGCGTAGCATGTTATTGCCCCGAAGTCGTCATTTGTATGGTTTTGTCTGAAATGGTCAGAGCGTCACAGTTACGTATCATCGACTTCCCGGCGATTGCTCTTCTTTGAGAAATATTAACTTTATCATCATAAATTAAGTAACAATTTATATATCAAGATCAATTGTTTACAGTTCACAATTTACAAAAACTTTTTAACAATTTCAAAGTATTATTGCAATATATCTGGTATACCAAGAAAAATATGAATAAATCCATATTCCCGTGGATTTGAGAATCTTTCCAAAAGTCCTCCACGACCTCGCATGGTATTCTGTTTGTTATCTTACGGTCTTCTTACACTATCCCACCGTGCTAGCCGTGGCTAGGTTGCTGTTGGCATCACTAACAGCGGTAATCCTGTAGTATTTATTTATTTATTTAGTCAAAAAACAGTAAAAACTGTATATGACGTGTGGGGAAAGAAATTTATCTGCGCACATTTTCTTGAGGGCCAGAATTTTATTAAAAAAAAAAAAAAACGAAAACAATTAATTTAGAAAATAATTATTTTAGAAAAATAAAATATTTGAAAAATGTTTTTTCCCGAGTTATAGAAAATCAATTTCAACTGTAAATGAACTACAAGCAAAAGGAGTGCTCAACAAAACGTGCGCACAGTGAAGCTACATTTACGTCCAGAAGCAAAACAAGGGGCCATCTCAGCATTTGCTCAATGGATCAGGGAAACTGGACAAAAACCTGATCGAGATGGGGGTCATTGACCCGGAAGCTGAAGTACATTACTTGTTACAGGCGTATTAAATATTTTTTTAAATGTATACAATGCAAACATAAACTAATTCATTATATATCTTTGTTTTGTTAAACATTATTTTTCTTTTTCACGATCAGTATAGTCTCTAATTGTATAGAAACAGTTTTGCAGCAGAAAAGATTTTACTTTTAACTTAAATTTGTGTACCGACTTTAATTGTTTTATGTCATCTGGCAATGCGTTGTAAAGTAACGTACATGTATTGTATGTTGATTTCTTGTACTGAGCTGTTGATACTGACACTTGATGCACGTGATTTCTACGGCGTGTGTTGTAATTATAAATATCAATATTGCATGAAAATATGTTCCCTCCGTTAAGTAGGTCATTTTTGACAAATATTACAGATTCGTAAATAAATAGACAAGGCAATGGTAGGATTCCCAGCTCAATGAAAAGAGGCTTGCAGGAATCACGTGGAAGGCATTTTTTCATTATTCGAATAATTTTCTTTTGCAATCTGAAGGTCTGAATACTACAGGATGAGCTTCCCCAGAATATTATGCCATATCTCAGGCGGGAATGCACATTTGCAAAATAAACGCAACGAGCTGCATGAAGGCTGACAGAATTTGAAAGAATTCTGAATGCATAGCATAATGAACTTAATTTAGTGTTTAATTCTGTTATATGTACATTCCATTTGAGGTTTGATTGAATTGAAAGACCTAAAAATTTTGTTGCCTCAACATCAGCTAATTGCATATTGTTCATTTTCAATGGAACATGCGATTTCCGATTTGAGATGCAAAAATGCATTGAAACAGTTTTTCTTTCGTTAACAATTAATTTGTTATTATTAAACCAATTTGAAACTTCTGAAATTGTACTATTTACTGCTTCTTTTTTGCAAAGAACATTCGTGTCATCAGCAAACAGAACCGTTCTTCCATTTTTAATAGACGAGGGCATATCGTTTACATATAACAGAAAGAGAATAGGACCTAAGATCGAACCTTGCGGGACCCCATGCACAATTGGCAAAGAATTGGAAATATAAGTATGTAATGTCCTTTCCTGCCAGTATGGTATTTCTACTCTTTGAGTCCGATGTTTAAGGTAAGAAGTTATCCAATCTAGGGCAATACCACGAATTCCATACGAAGGTAATTTTGAGAGCAAGATCTTATGGTCAATAACGTCAAAAGCTTTCGAGAGATCTAAGAATATTCCAATGGGTACTTCATTTTGGTCTATTGATGAAGCAACATCTTTGAGAAAAGAAAAAATGGCAGTTTCCGTAGATTTTGATTTTCTAAAACCGTG